>CM021108.1:493016322-493037020 GCA_007115665.2 Sequoiadendron giganteum | reverse complement strand
TGATGAAAGACATTAGAAGAAACCAAGTTTAAAGATTATCTTGTTAAATTGTCATTGAATTAAAGTTATTGAAGTTTGTTGATCTATAGTTTTGATGATGAATGAATGTGTGTTGTTTTGAAATCTTGGAAATACTTGTGATATGCGAATAGTGGAATTGAATTAAGCACCTAAGATGTATACAATGGTACAGTCATATTGTGGGTTGTGTCATTCTATGGTTTTTGTGATTGGTTAAGGAAACATTCATTGTTAAAAGTATATGTCTGGATATTAGATAAATTTAATTCATACTTGCTGATTTACCCCTTGGATCTATCTTTTTATTTTATTTAAAACCCATTGATTTACAAGAACTATTTTGATAAAGAGAGTCCTATCTTGAATCCTTTATTACCAGCACAGGCCCCTGGAATATTACACTTGCATGAACCAATTGAGTGACATCAGATAGTTGAGAACCAACTACTAGGACCTTGGGAGTTAGGCCACTACATGTAGTCTTTCTTTTTCAGGAGAAATAGAGTAGAAATATTATGTTTTAATGTTGTTTGTGTCATTTTAACCATCAACAGAAATTGGCGCTAGAAGGAGGGCCTAAAAGGACAAGCTGGCTTGTGGAAGATATTTTTCGCTAGAGGGATACGAGAGGGTTCTTAGATCCTCTACTAATCATGAACTATTCGAAGAACTTCAAACCCTGGTTAGATCAAGACCTCATGCTCGTAGGGTAGAAATACCTACATTACCACCACTACTTACTCCACCAAGATTTCCACCAATTCCATCCACACCACCACCAAGTAGGCCTTTGTCACCACCAATTCGGCCTTTGTCACCACCACCTGCCCAACCAATCCCACCAATGGCTTATTTTGTGGGTAATCCCTCCCCATTAGGGACTATTCCAGGCGGATTTCATGATTTACCAAAGAACCTAGAGAAGTTCTATCCGAAATATATGCATGGAGAATCAAGAAGTGCAGAGGAACATATACAAGCATTCAAAGATGCCTGCACATGAGCTCAAGTTGCTCATCAAGATGTGGTATGTAGACTATTTCCTTATTGTTTAGGAGATATGGCATATAATTGGTATCTAAATCTTCCCCAAGGATCCATTCTGGGTTGGATAGATTTAGAGAATGCTTTTATTAATCAGTTTAGGGTTTATGTGGACCCTGCAATACTATATCACCAATTTTCCACTATTAGAAAGGAGCATCATGAACCATTGCCCTTGTTCAACACTAGGTTCCATAGAATGTATCATAGGCTACAAGAGCCTTACCTAGTGCCGGAAGCCATGGCCATACAGGCATATCTGAGAGATGTTGATCCTTTGATTGGTCTGTTCTTACAAAGAAATTATCAACCTGATGAGATTGACTCACTCTCTAAGATTTATCATTTGGCTATCAAATTGTAACAGTAGACAAATCTGCAATCTGGAGGGTTGGGAGTACCTTTTCCTCCAATGAATTATCAGATGCCCAATCCACCGTTATACAACACTATCCTAGGGACATCTTATTCCCATTATGGACCTATATTTGAGTTGCAAGCTCCACCAATTGAGCCTTTCTTTGGAAATAGCATGCACCATACCACACATCAACCTCAAAATCAATCGCAACAAGGGGGAGGATCAACCCATGTCCATTCCCCAACCATAGTCCAAAATGTGTAGAATGATCAAACTGTTCAACTTGCAAGCGAAGTAGAGACTCTCAAAAAGACTCTCTCTCAGATGTCAAATGACATGGCACAACTTAGACAAAACCCTCCCAATAATCAAAACCAGAGTTACAAAAATCAGGGAGGTTACAACTATTAGGGCAATTACTCTAATCAAAACACCAATAGGAACTTCCAGAATGAAAACTCCTCGAACCAGAATTATCAAAATCAAAATAGAGGATACAATCAGAGATTCAATAACAACAAAAACAACAATAGGTAGTGGAACACTGGACCTAACAATTGAGGAGTTCCCCATAATTATCAAGCAGGTGAAGAAAGATCAAATACTGCTAATGTTGCTGATTTGAATTTTATGACAAATTGGTGTAGGTTGCATGATACAGCAGCCCATTCTATGGTCAATTGCCCAGAAATGGAGAAGATGGTGAAAATTACACAGGCTGATGCCCATCCTCAAGCAAGAAATTCTAATCAAGGCAATGGGCCGTCCATCACTGCCATGACTTATGAAACCATTGAAGAAAAGTATCAATTCCCTATGCAAGGGGATAATGAGCCAGAAGAAGATGTCTATGATGCTCAAGCCTTCTAATCTAAGGGTGGTCACTTTTTGAGGAACCAGAATAAAGGGCCATTCACTACGTCTACACCCCCTAACAACATGGCTCCACCAAATCAAAATGCAGATAACAATCCACCCCCACCAAAGGGACCTTCTAATACTCAGAATAGAGGTAATCAACCTTCTTTTCTTAAGTACCAATTTAGGAACGATTTAGAGTTTGATTTTATTGCAGAATTGCAAAGGCAAAAGACATCACTGTCTTTCTTTGATATCATGAAGTGGTGCCCAGCTCAAAGGGAGGTGGTATTAAAAGCTTTAGAATAAACAGATCACTTGAAAGGGAAAGGTAAAGTGACTCCCACAAAGGAGATGAATGCTGCTATGTATAAAGGTAAGACCAGTACGCCACCTTTCTTGTTAAGTTTGATAATCTTTGGAAAGAATTTACACAATTGCTTATTAGATTCTGGAGCATCAGGGAATCCCATGCCTTTTTTTATTTGTAAAAATTTAGGATTGAGTCCTATTCCAACCAATAAAAAGGTGATTCAATTGGATAAGACCGAAGTTAATGTTGTAGGTGAGTTGAAGAACATGCATGTGTAGGTTGGATCAGACCCAAGGATCTAGACCTATATAGATATTCAAGTTGCTGACATCCTAGAAACATATGGGATGCTTTTAAGTCAAGAGCTAATGAAGAGCATAGGGGGATATCTATCCTTGGACTTCTCGCACATGTGGTTACCATGGAAAGGGGTTGCCACTCAGATAAGAATTGAAAGTGAACCTAGGCTCAAACACATGATTACAGAGTATGATACTCTAAATGAAGTAGCATTCTTTGAGACTGAGATGGGTGTTTACAAGCAAGAGGAGGTCCTTACTTTCTTTGTAGTTATTTCTGAGGATACACTATCCTTAGACCACATTGATTCGATGATTCACATCAACCAACAAGTTCTAATAAGGAAATTTCAACAAGATAGGCTGGTTTTAGGAACATAAACCGATTTGAGTAATCTATTGCTTCCTAATTGGTGTAGAATACACTATCATAACCATTCAGAGTTGACATGTCAGTCATGCATAGATATTCTAAGGCATGTAGATCTACCCAAGCAAGAATTTCAAGAGGTAACTAAGACTCCCATCAATGAGTTCTCTTTCCAAGCTAAGGATGCAACTATTCTTACACAAATCATTCTTTCTCTAGCAGAGGTGTCTTTACCAGTAGAATAGACTTAGGTCTTAGGGTTTTCAGATCAAAAAAAGGAAGTGGAAGTATCTTAGTTTCATTTCAATACCCCTATTCTAGATGCTTTGCCAATACCAAGAGAGTTAATAGAAGATGAGGTAGATCTTGACTTAGCCCAAGAAATCACTCAGGAGGAAGTTGTTGAACAAATTAAGGAACTAGGAAAATCATTAACTGAGCTTCTTCTCAACACGAATTCTGATAAACAATAAAATTCTAAGCCGCCACATGTCACAAGTGACAAAATCCCTGTAGTTTCTAAAAAGAAAGAGCTCCCAGCAAAAGACCAGTTATGGACTCTTAAATTTGATGGTTCTAAATCTAAAGCAGGAAGTGGAGTAGGAATTGAACTAGCTAACCCAAAAGGGAAAACTTATTTTGCTTCTTATAGATTGTAATTTGGTTGCACTAACAATGTGGCTGAATATGAGGCACTTGCAAGAGGACTTATGTTTGCTCATAAGAAGAAGGTAACTGCTTTTACAGTGATGGGAGACTCTGAGGTAATTGTGAAACAGGTACATAGCCAATACACTTGTCATAATAAATGATTGGCTGCTTATAGGAATAGGGTCTGGAATTTAACAGAAGATTTTGATGCCTTTGGGATTACTCTTATTCCAAGGGAATCAAATCAAATAGCAGATGCTTTTTCCATTGCAGCAAGTACATTAGAGCTAATGCAGGATTCAAATCTGAAGAGGTTTTCTGTGGAGTTGATTTCAGTTCCTGCAATTCCTAACAATGTTAGACACTTCTAGGTGTTTAATGACGATCAACATATTTTAGCCTTTTTGGAGAGTTTCAATGTATTTCAAGGATAGATAATTGATGATGTTGACAAGGATCAAGGAGACTGGAATCCAAGAGGTGACAATACAGAAAGTGACAATCCAGAAGGGATAATGGATTTAAAGAGCAATAACATTCCAAAAGGGATGATAGGATTGGAGAGGATATTTGATTCAGATCCACGAGTTTATCAGAGAATGCCTAGAAAGAGTGAGGGAGGCAAGTATGAATCCGTTAATTTGACTCCCTCAGGGGTAGAAAGGAATGTTCTTATAGGGAAGACTTTTCCTCAGGAAATAAAGGATGAGATAATCAAAGTTTTGAAGTAGAATATTGAAGCAATTGCTTGGAGATATGATGATTTAAAAATTTTTGATACATCTGTCATCACACATACAATTCCTCTTAAGCCAGAAGCCAAGTTGTTTCGCCAAAAGCAATGCCCAGTCAATGCATTAATCAAACCTCTGATCCAGAGAGAAGTACAGAAGCTTTTGGCTACAAGAATAATTTTTCCAGTTAGGCACTCTACCTGGGTGGTTAATCTAGTTCCCGTGAGGAAGAAGAATGGGGAAATCAGGTTATGTGTGGATTTCAGAAATTTAAACAAAGCCTCTAAGAAGGAAAATTATCCATTACCTTCTCTTGATGAAGTATTGCAAAAGGTTAATGGATCTCAAATGATGTCTTTCTTGGATGGATATTTAAGATATAATTAAGTACTGGTAAGTCATGAGGATAGGATGAAGACTGCTTTCACTACAAAGTGGGGCACATTTGCCTACAAGAGGATGCCATTCGGTCTAATCAATGTTGCTGCTACTTTTCAAAGAGTGATGGATGTAGAATTTAAAGACCTAATAGGAAAGTGTATAATCATCTATGTTGATGATCTGACCATCTTCTCTAAGAGTAGAGAAGATCATGTAGCTGATTTAGAGAAAGTACTGAAGAAATGTATCAGTTATGGTGTCTCTCTCAATCCATAGAAATGTGTATTTAGAGTTTATGAAGGGAAGCTCTCGGGTCACATTATATCAAAGGAGGGAATTTCCATAGATCCTGATCGAGTAGAAGCCATTTTGAAGTTGAAAAGGCCAGGAAGTAAGAAGGAGATGAGATCTTTCTTTGGAAGGGTTAATTTTGTCAAGAAGTTTATAACAGGGTTTGCAAAAATTGTTAAACCACTTAATGAAATGATGAAGAAGGATGTGAAGATTGAAAAGAGTGAAGAGGCTAAATCTGCTTTCATGCAGATTAAACAAGCTATATCTGAGGCACCTATTTTAACAAGCTCGAATTATCTAAAACCTTTTTACATCTATTCTTTTGCTTCTGAACATTCATAAGCAGCAGTCTTGACACAGAGAAGAGAAGAGAATGAGGAGAGGCCTATTGCTTTTATGAGCTCTTTGTTTAAGAATGAAAATGTAAGATATTCATCAATAGAAAAATAGGCTTTTGCATTGGTGTGAGCAGTAAAAAAGTTCAGACACTACATAATCCAAAGTCAAGTGATGGCTATAGTTCCAGATCCAACTATAAAGTCCCTCTTGATGCAAAGTGAACTAGGAGAAAGAAGAGGGAAATGGATGGCAATTTTACATGAATTTGACTTGGAGATTCACCCAATGAAGCTTGTAAGAGGTCAAGGTTTATCAAAGGCAATGGCTGAAGTGGACAGAAATACAATTTTCCAACAATACACTGTTCAGTCATTCACAAAAGATCCATGGTATACTGAGTTAGTCTTTTTCCTCCTCAACAACAAGTGTCCAGAAGGGATGAATGCAACTCAAAGAAGAGCACTAAGGATGAAGAGTGATCATTATATGCTTAAAGGAGGATAAATCTACAGGAATAATTTCCAAGGAATCTACTTGCGTTGTCTAGATCAGCAAGATGCTAAACATGTTATAAGTGAATTTCATGGCAGGCATGGAACAGGACATGGATCTGCTGATGCATTGGCTCATCAGATTTTAAGGTCAGGTTACTATTGGCCTTATGTGTTTAGGGATGCGCATCAACATTGCAGGACTTGTCATGTATGTCAAAATTTTGCATCAAGAGAAAGAAATCCTGTGATGCCCCTACAACTGGTTTATGAGGTAAGGCCATTTGCCCAATGGGCACTTGATTTTGTAGGAGTGATTAATCCAAATTCTTCTACAGTTTACAAATTCATCTTGACTGCGATAGATTATTGCACATGTTGGATAGAGGCTTTTCCTTGCAAGAATAGCACCACGGAGGTGGTTATTAAATTTCTGACAGAGAACATCACAACTAGGTTTGGAGTTCCATTTGCTCTGGTATGTGATAACGGCCCTGCTTTTTCTTTCGTTGAATTTATTTCATGGGCTTATGAGTATAAGATTGTGTTAAAATATTCTTCCAATTATTACCCTCAAGGGAATGGAGTGGCTGAGTCCACAAATAAGAATTTATTGGAAGTAATAAAAAAGCTATTAGAAAGTAACCCTAGGGACTGGCATACCCAACTAAGATTTGCCTTATGGGCAGATCGAACCAGAATTAAAGCAGCCCTAGGTAATTCACCTTTTAAGCTAGTTTATGGCCAAGATCCAATCTTCCCCATACATTTACAAATACCTGTTCTAAAATTCATGCAGGAGTTTTATAATAGGGATGATACGATTGAGGTTAGACTACTTAACTTATTGAACATGGAAGAACAAAGAGATGCTACTTTGTAGCAATTCTCTAAACATCAAGCTGTTGTCAAGCGCTGGTTTGACAAAAGAGCCAAAGTGAAAGCTTTTAGGATATTAGACCTTGTGCTATTATGGGATAAGGCTAGAGAAAGGAAGGGAGACCATCAGAAATTTGATAGACTTTGGTTAGGTCCCTACCAAATAGCTGAAATCTTAGGGGAGAATGCCTTTCGTTTGAGTATATTAACAGGAGAGCCTACTCCATTACCAGTTAATGGTCAGTTTCTCAAACACTATTTTGGTGCATAGAAAGTCTAGTGTTTTGAAAAGGAATGTACTATATTGTATCATATGTAATTAAGTTTTTGTTTTTAGTTTTTGTTTTGCTCGTTTTGTTTGTTTGTTTTGGTTTGTCTTGTTTGTTGGGGATTCTTATTTTGCTCATCTCAAGTTAGGGGGTTGTTATTCAAAGTATACTATTGGTACTAGGAGAGAAATTGGTTTAGGTATTCTCATTATAATCATTGAAAAGGATTTCATTCTAAGACTTATGTTTTATGATCATTCTAGTTTGGGTTGGAAAAGTTATTAAGGATAGAAGATGTAAATGTGAATATCTCGTGAATTGTGATAAAAGATCTGTCACCAAATTAGAAAAACATCTGCATGAATAGTTACCTATTTGTTTTAGAATGACTCTATCTATGTTTCAAGTGAAAAATCAGATTCCAAAACTATCATGAAATCCATTGTAGTACTCAACCCACATTTTAGATTCATTGAATCTGAGTATTGAGAGATGCATAAAAGAATTTCCATCCATTAAAAAAAAAAGAAGAAAGAGAGAGAAAGAAAGAAAAGCAAGCTCAATATCAAGTGGGTAACCAAGTATCTCTATCAGGGCTATGGACGTATGTCTAGCAGTAGAGCAATGCTTTGAGAGGACTAGAGGTATCTCCGTCAGGGCTATGGATGCCTATCTGGCAGCGGAGCAATACCCAGGATTTTACTGCACGATAGTTAAAGGACTCAACTTATGTAGCTTGAAACTTAGGTATAGTTGTTTATAAGAAGAGAAAGTATCTACAAAGAATGATGCACAATATAAGCACACACTCAGATTCAGAAATAACTCATGAGCACATAACATCTGAGATTCAAACTCAAGATTATCCTACAAATATCTGATCTCATTCAAGGTAAGGTGTTTATAAGCCAAGTAGTTTTTGGGTGACTAAAATTTGCTTTGGGTATTTTGAAAATAGGTAAACCATATTTCCAACTGAGTCACCATTTGTTATGCCTTGCATAACCACTCCATCTTTTTCCTTGGTCAAAATGGGTCCCCCTTTGTGTTTTTTTTTTACTTAGATGTTTTTGAAACAAAGTTTGGAGTCTAGTTTTGGCAATACTTTGTTTTTCTTTGGTTTCTCTGTCGGAATCGGAAGCTGAGTTGAATCGGGTTCTGAAAGTTCTTTTGAGGCATGTTTTTGGTTCTATCCTGACAGTCTTTTCTTTGCCTTTGTTTTTGGTGTTTAGTGAAAGCGGATCGGAGTGGGAATTGGGATGGTTGTTATCAAAATTTGCAAAATCAAATTCGATTCCGATCCCGCCTTCGCTACTTTTTAATTTTTGTTTTGTCTCAGTTTTTGTGTTTTGTTTTATTACGTTGGCCTTTTACTTAACTTTTTGTATTTTTTTTTCTTTTGTTTTTAGTTGTCAGATGTAGAGCCAGAATGGGAATGAGGTTTGGAAATTTTATAAGTTTAAGATCCTGTTTCCATTTTAGTTCCGCCCCCGCCTTTTTTTTGTCTTTGACTTTTTGACTGAAGTTGCACTGCAGACCAGTGTTCATTCTCTTATAGTTTTCACTCCGCCTTTACTGTGTTTCAATGCATTAATGGTGGTTGCCGGTGTAGGTAGAAATTCACATATTTACATTTATTAAGGGTTAAAGCCGATCATTATTGTTATTATTACAAGTCTGAGAGCACGGAGAGTAATAGCAGAGTTCGTTTGAGAAAATTGATCGAGATAGAGAAGGGATATTGTGTGTAAATTGATTTAGAAAGTTAGCACGACTTTGTTTGCATTTGAGGTAGGTCTTTTATCTTTGTTGTTCACTGTGTTTTGCTTTATATCTACTCATGTATTCAATCATTGTGTTCTAAAGCAATTATATGATCATCGATGTGATTGAATGAGTAGGTTCTTGTTTTGGCTTGTTTGTTTTGCTTTAATCTTTGTTGTCTTGTTTTATCATGTCATTTCTTTCTATTTTTGGACATTGTCGCTTTCATGTCTTAATCGTGATTGTGTCATGTCACTTTTGATTTGTAGTAGATTAGATTAGATTAAGAATTTACAATGAGGTAGATTAGAGATTTTATAGTGAGTTAGGGTAGATTAGATTTATTGTTTAAATTAGGGTTTCATCGTCTGGTAGAATGGTAGGGTTTTAAACCCGTGCCCTAGTTTTATTAGGTTTGTTAGACTAGGGTTTCGTTGGTCTCTACAAATTACTTTAAATGATTGAAAAATGATATCTTAGAAGTGCCATTGATTCCCCATGGTCATATGAGTATGGTATTTTTAAAGCTCCTTTGCTATTGTATAGTGACCTAGGTTTTAATCATGCGATTATGTTGAAAATAAATGAATTTGATGATGTCATGATTAGCATAGGCAGAGGCGGGATTGGAATGGATTATGAACTTAAGAATTTTGTTTGCGAAGGTTATCATTTCCATTTTTATCCCATTTCTGATTCCGAGTTTTAAAAGGTTTCCTTGAAGTATGTGATAACTGGTAGAGGCGAGATTGGAACTGATCTTGAACTTAAGAATTTTGTTTACGAAGGTTATCAATTCCATTTTTATCCTGTGTCCGGCTCCGCATATAATGGAAAGTCTTTCTTCAAAGTAACGTTGATCAAATCAGAGACGGAGGTGGAATGGAAATAGAATATGAGAAAAACTAAAATTCAAAGAAAACAAAATCCGATTTTTTGTTTTGATCCCGGTTTCGATAACCTTCCCGACTCCGACTCCGAGCCTGTTTGTTATTAGGTGAAGTTCGTATATCGGTTTTTGCTCTGAGTCTGCCAGTTTTGTAAAAGAGGTTCTTTTGTGCTTTTTTCTGGTTCCGACTCTGATGTATGTGTGACAGGTATGTTTTAAAAGCATGTTTTGTGATGATTTATTTAAAGGTCTAATTAGAGGTTTTCTTACAGGAGATTTGAGAGTTGTCAGGAATGTCAGGAGAGGCTACTTGAAGGAATCAACCGGCTGGAACATCAAAAATAGCACTAAAAATCAAGAAGGTGAAACCAGAACTGCTACTTATACGTTGAGGTATGATTATAGGAATCGAGTGGTGAAAGTAAGCAAGGTCGAATCAGATTGGTCAGATATCACAGATACTAATCTGGGCCAGTATAGCTTTGAAGAATTACATGAAGAGACCTTTGCAGAATGGGAAAACTTGATAGGGAGAACTCAAAGGATTGTTGACTCCGGTCTTGCACATATCACTATGTTTCCTTTATCAGTTCAGTGCCCAGAGTTGACATTGACAATGGCCAGTAATTATAATCTAGCTACAAGATTTTTCATGGATTCATAGAATAGTGTGATTATAGATCTTGCTTCACAAATGTTCCAAAGCATATTTAATGTTCCTGATCCCAAGAATTTGGTGTAGCTAATTGAGGCAGAGGCATTGGAAAAATATAGCAAGCATAAAGACTCCAATAAGTCTCATTTAAACAAAAGATGGTTAAGCACGGAAAATAGATCTTTAAGCAAGCTTGCAGACCAGCCAAAGAGGGCAGATTTCATGAAGGAGATATCTGATTTGATATTGATGTTGTCCAGAGTGTTTGGGAAGAGGGATGCCTTCCACTTCAAGGAATGGATGTTTCATTTTATTCAAGTAATATTTCATGGTGATTACCAGTTTGATTGGTCAATGATTGTTTTTGATGCCATACATGATCAGCTCACAAGGGTTAGACATACCAAAACATTCTTCATGTCTTCATATGTGATCTATGCTACAGAAAGATTGGGGATTTTCCTAGGATTAAATAGAGTAGGTCTAATGGAAGCCTTGGATGGACAAAGGAAGGTATGGGAACACTACGATCAATTATCTCCTAAGGTTGCTGAGACTCACTTCAGGAGAGTCAATGATGCCTTTTCATATGTGGTTATCAACCAATTGAGTGGAGATGCAGGATATAGATTAAGTCAAGAAGCTATGGCTTTTATTTCTAAATGGGGAAGTTGGTATATCCAATACCCCAAATTTACATACTTTAGATTGTTTGGTTTTGAAGGTCATCCCCATTTGCTTCCAATATGCTGCAACAATAGAATAGTGCTTATCGAGTTTGTGTATCATGCCATTGGAGTTAATGCTAGGTTTGGGATCAAGCACAAGACAGGATACCATAAATTTCCCATGACACTGTGTGAATACAATTGTCAACATTTGAAGGGAGCAAAGGTGGTTTGTAATCAGTTGATACAATTGAAATTGGGATTGTATACAGCTCGTAAGTATTTTGATCCAAGGGAGAAAATGCATGCTTTATTACCTTTAGTGTTCACTAAACACTTTAATTTGTTAGAGGATTTTTGGTGTGATAGGTAGGATGAATATGACTTAAGGAAGAAGAATTATGAGAGATTACCAGTCTCACTTATGGTAGAACTTGATATTAAAGAGAATATTCTTGAAACTTTGGTGGATGATGGAATGGTATTAGATCCCTCATATGAAGCTTTGAATATTGGCACCAAAAACTTAGATCCAATAGACTGGAATGAGGAAGAAACGGTTGATATTAAGAAACTGGGAAGATAAGTCTTGGATAGAAGTGTACAATGGTTGATGATGAAAGCTCGAGCTCCTCAAGGATGAGTCATTAAGAAAGGTAAACGGTATAAGAGGATTAAAAGAAAGGAACCTTAAAAGGATCCATTAGAATTCTTTCCTCCTGATGTTGAAGAAATAGAACTTGAGGTGGTCAATGAAGAAGAAGAGACACCAGAGGGAGATGTTCCAATTGAATCTGTTGTTTCTATGCCCGCATTGGGTGAGTCATCTACACAAGCCCCACTCACAAGAAATAAAACTAAAGAAGTTCAAGGAGTACTTTATGCCATGGCTGAAGTTGCTAAAGGAAAAGAAGTGGAGGAAGAATTGGTAGAAATTGAGACAGACTCGGATGAAACTCTTTCAGAGAAGGACCTGCAAGAAAACATGCCTTTGGAGGGGACTATTGAGTAGATTCTGACGCAGGAAGAGCAATGGAAGCAGTTTTAAGATGCTACAAGGGAGTCTGATGCAAGGGCTGCAGTGGAGAAGGAAAAGGAAATGGATGCAAAGTTACAATTTGATGCTCTACTTCAATAGCAGCAACTGGAGGTAAAAGAAATTGAAACAAGGACAACAACTGATGAAATGGAGCAGCAAATGAGGCAACGAGAGCATGAAATCAAGGTCAAGTCAGAAAATGACAAGCTATAATTAATACAGAAGATCCATGATCTTGAGGAGGAGAAAGCAAGAAACTGAAGGGAAAAGGAAGCTCTGGTTGCTAGACTGAAGCTTGCAGAGGAGGCTCGATAGAAAGAACAAGAAGCTGAAGCTCTAAGAAAGGAAAGAGATGTTGAAGAGCTAATAAAGAAACAACAAGCTAAATAAGAAAGGGAAAAGGCAAAGAAACTCATAGCCTTGGAAATGGAAAGGATAGAAAAGGAAGAATCAGAAAAGATAAGGAAAGAAAAAGAGGATGAAGAGCTATTCAGGAAGCAAAAGGAGGAAGAGGCCAAAGCTACAAAACTTAAAGCTTTGGAGGCAGAACGGTTGGAAAAAGAGACCCTAGAGAAAGAGAAGTTAAAGAAGGATCAAATGGAAGAGAAGAGATTGAGAAAAGAAGAAGAAGACCAGAAAGTGCAGGAACAAAGAGATAGAGAAGAGGCTGAGAAGTTGGTGCAGATGCATGTGTTGTAGGAGCAACAAGAAAAAGCAAAGGTTGATTCTCAACCTGAGGTAAATGTTCAGCCATCCTCTACAGTTGTTGCTTCCTCTTCCATGATGATGACTACTCCTAGTGCTCCTATATGGTTGAAATTAGATTTGCAGAAGAGAGCAAGAACACCTCCTCAACCTCTTAATTGGGAGGACATGATGAAGGAGATTGAATAGGAAAGGCCTAAGAAGAAGGCTAAAGTTTTGCATTCTACCAAACTCATAGATAAAGGGGAGATAGTTGATGAATGTGTCGTGCCTATGACTGAAAAGGAGGTAGGGGATATGCAACTCATAGACTATCAATTGAGTACGGTTAATTTGGGAAGACCCACTAGAAATCAATAAATGAATCTGAGTGACGTGGTGGCATCAACAACTAAATCAAGAATGATCAAGGACAAACAAAAGAAAGATGAGCTTAAGGCTCAATTGGATCAGTTACATTCATTCTTGAAGAGTGTTTCCTCTCTAAGGTCATGACAGGTTGCAGCTATTGAGACTCTGTTTTGCTAAGCAAAAAGGAGGTTGATGATTTGGTGCAAGTTAGAGGTAAGGCGGCGATGGTTGATAAATGGATAAACAAATTGAACTGGGAGGTAGGTGAGGTTTTGTAAAAAGGGTTTGAAAGTTACAAAGAGGTAGAAGGAGTAATAAAAGGGCATCATCAATATATTGAGGCATCTGAAAAACTAGAAGAAGAGTATAAGGAGTATAGTGAAAAGTTAGAGAAGATAAATACATTGCCTCTAACTACTCTTCTAGACGAATCTATATTTGGAGATGATAACAAAGATTTTGTAGAAAAGACTTCTCGCATACTTAAGTTTGGGACTGGCTTTTTGAGCAAGCATAAGGATGAGATTCAGGAAACAATTAATAATTTAACTGAGCAGTTGGAAGAGTTGGAAGTGGTTATGGCCATAATTGTAGATGTGAATGTAATGAAAAAAGATGGCATGCTGTTGAGTCAGGTTAGAGAGAAATGGAATGAAAGATTCCATGGACTCATGCAAGAGAAAGATGATGGAGGAGACTTGGTGATAGATCGGCTTGTAGAAGTCAAAGAAGAAATAAAAGCTGTAGGGAGAGAATTGATCAAGGTAAAAAGTATGAAAGAGTTTGCTGCAGTTGAGTTGGATCGCCTCAAATTTGAAGTTGAATGGATTGATGGGCTAGATATGGATATGCTACAATAAGTCTTCACTAGTTATGATGAGTTCATAGCGGATCTAGCTTCACATGCATAGAAATCTTGCATGCATGATGTTCTTCCTCCTTGCATGTCGCATGATGATCTTCTTCCTTGCATGTTGCATGCATGCAACACTGATAGTATTAAGGGCGCATGACTTCTTTTCTTCTATTTCTATCTTCTATTGTTAGATCAAACTGAATGCATAATGTAAGAACTCAAGATCAAAGTTGATCTGAGTTGCCAAGAAAGTTGATTGTTCCTAAAAAGGTGGAAAAGCCTAAGATAGAAGTGAAGTTTGAACTTCTTTTGTATATCTATAAATGCCAGATGGGTATCACATTGTAAGGGTCGGCTAATTGAGAATTGGATTGGCTTACCTAGTGCTAGGAGATAGAATTTTATAGAGTTTTGCAGAGATACATTGTACGAGATCTTTTTTACAGTTAATAGAATTGCAGGTTTATGAAATATGGAGTTTTTATTGAATTGTGTTGTTTGATAAGGTTAATGAGTTATAATCCACCTGAATGCCAATGATTGTGCTGAAGCATGATAGTTTCTTATGTGATGAAATTCATTAGATTAAACCAGTTTAAAGATTATCTTGTTAAATTGTCATTGAATTAAAGTTATTGAAGTCTGTTGATCTATAGTTTTGATGATGAATGAATGTGTGTTGTTTTGAAATCTTGGAAATACTTGTGATATGTGAATAGTGGAATTGATTTAAGCACCTAAGATGTATACGATGGTACAGTCATACTGTGGGTTGTGTCATGCTATGGTTTTTGTGATCGGTTAAGGAAACATTCATTGTTAAAAGTATATGTCTGGATATTAGATAAATTTAATTCATACTTGCTGATTTACCCCTTGGATCTATCTTTTTCTTTTATTTAAAACCCATTGATTTACAAGAACTATTTTGATAAAGAGAGTCATAGCTTGAATCCTTTGTTTCTAGTATAGGCTCCTTGAATATTACAGTTGTATGAACCAATTGAGTGATATCAGACAATTGAGAACCAACTACCAGGACCTTGGGAGTTAGGCCACTACATGTAGTCTTTCTTTTTCAGGAGAAATAGAGTAGAAATATTTCATTTTAATGTTTTTTGTGTCATTTTAACCATCAACAAGAAGGTCCTAATGAAAAAAGTAAATGGACACATAAGAATGATAAGGGAAAGAAGGTGTCTAATGACACATGCTTAACAAATATTAACAAAATATCAAAACTACACCTTGAGACATATAACCGCTATGATACATTGACAAATGAAAACAACTCATTTAGAGAGCCTCATACTCCTGAAGAAAAGAGGAATCCTTTCTATCAGTTAGACCCTAAGAAAGAGGTAGAATTCATGGCTAGATTGGAGGCTGAACAAGCTAGGAGACAACATGAATATGATCATAAAATGACATTACTCAAAGGAAATCAGAATGAACCCCTTGATAATGTAGTTCCTAAAGAAAACTATTAGTACATGACTCAGGAAGAATTGAATGCACATTTGGAGGATGAAAGAGAAGAACTGGAAATAAAAAGGATAGAATATGAACAAAAGCTCCAAATGATAAAAGGACTACATGATTTAAAGTTGCAGAGAGCCTAATTTGATGCTCAAATATCTAATATTCCTAAATGCAAACCACCTCACAGGAAAAAGAATACTAATGTAGGACCTTCAAATCCACCAAAAGCACCACAAAAAAAATTAGTAAATCAATACAAATCATCAAATGCTCCACCTAAAATAATTTCTCAACACCCAAATTCTCAGCCACCACCCCACACACAATACAATAATCCATTATACCAATGTTAGCATCCCTAGAACCCACCTCCTCAGCACTACACAACTATGATCAGACAATTTGACTTAGTAGGATTCCAAATATATCCCTACCCTATGAATAGCAGTTGGAGAGGTCTTGTCCCAAAATTTACAAGAAGTAGTGCAGTCATAGCTAAAGAACACTTAAGGAATTTTAATTCTTTTATTCAAGATTTGGATATGCAGTATGAAGATATACAAATGAGGCTATTTTTGATGTCATTAACTGAAGAAGGTATATATTGGTTTAATAGTTTACCAACAACTTTTATTGATTCCATTCAGGAGATTTATGATCAGTTCCTCGAGTAGTATGGGAATCAGTGTGCACCTGAATTTTCCTTGCATGAATTTATAAGCATCCAAAAGTATTAGAATGAGTCAATTTATGACTTCAACCAAAGGTTCTCCAAATTTCATAACAAGATACCTCCTGGATCCAAATTGGATGACTCTACAACATTAAGTATTTATCTAAAATATTTTGATCCAAAGATAGGATATGAGATTAGAAATAGGTGCCCTAGAAATTTAGTTGAAGCACAAAAAATAGCACTGACTATTGAAAATAATAGAAAGGTTGCAGGGATGGTTGGTAAGAGAGATAATCCTAGGGTTCCCCAAAATATTAATAACCCTCTGAATAGGCAAGGAAATACATACATAAATGAAAGGTCGAGGTTGCATGAAATGCCTTATAATACGAATTGGAAATACAAAAAGCCTGTGATGGATAGGCCTAAAAGTAAGGAGACTCTTGATCCTTTAAAGAAGAAGGGAGAAAATATTTAGATGTTGTGATTTTTTTGTTGATATGTGGTTGTCATTGATGTCAACACTATTAGCACTGGTGATTCTGAAGGCTATATATGTCGAGGAAATTCAAAAAATTGTAATAAATATACTGCAGGTAGTCTATGAAGCTAAGAAGGTTAGAGTGATGGAAAGTTTTGTATGTTGATGGTCAGAAGGTGCACATTAAAGGGGTTTTTTCTAAGCTTATATAGTATGTTTTCTGTAATTTTCAGAGGTGCACATCAAGAATTGAGAAATTTATGAAGTTATGTGTTCCTACAGTTATTTAGTTACTATAACATGTGTTTCTAGAAGATGAGATTGTGAATCTGATGAATTGAGTTGTTGGGTACATTCCTAAGATGTTTAGTGATGTTTCTAGATCATGATCTATCAATGTGGTACATCTGTTTTGATTGGTGTGTTTGTGATTGAATATTTTCCTTTGTATGTTCGAGGGTTTCATGTTCTTGGCTGACATGATGGTGGTAGCATGTTTCAGATCCTTATGGATTAATCTTGTATTGTTTGGCATGTTCGATGATGTTGATTTAGGTCCTCACTATGTTGTGACCAACTTAGGTTGGTGCACACTAAGATTTGTTCATGAATTGAGGCTGACAGTTGTAATTTATTCTTTATTTGTGGCCGACAGAGTTATCGATGTAAATTCATGTAGCAAATATATAAGAATAATTGTTTATTCATTTTAGCAAGTGTGTGGTGTGTGAGCATGAAGTTTATATGTGAAATGGGTGAATAAATATCAGATCATATGAATGAAGAGTAGAGTGTGAAGAGGATTGAGCAGAGTGTGAAAAGGTGCCTAACCAGAATTGTCATCAAGCTTTTGTAGAAGTTAATTTCTTAGTTTAACCTCATCAGATTGATTTAATCTGATTGTTTTATGTAAGGCAGAGAGCCTTCCCTTTGAGCAATGAGCTCTAGGAAGTGTGCCTAAATGCATGTGAATTCCCTATTCATTTCTTTCATTATACTTCTAACAAGGTATAATCTTGTGGACTAACATCCAACATTGTTTTTCCCCTAACAAGGTTTCCACGTATAAAATATTGGTGTTCATGTGTCTCTGATGTGTTGTTGATTTATGCTTGCAATTTTTATTGTTAGATTTGAGATTAAAAGTTGTTTAAGGTTGAATAAGTTTAATTTTTGTAATAACTGATTCACCCCCCGTCTCATTTGTCTATCCTTGTTTTTCCAACAATTGGTATCAGAGCTAGTTCCTCTGAAGAAGTCTTATAGCTTGAGATGATCTGAGATGGCATCATACAAGAAGGATAGTCCTAGATTCGATGGTACAAACTACTCTCTATGGAAAGTTAGAATGGAGTGTCATTTGCAGTGCATTGGTGATCCTTTCTGGAAGATTAAAAAGAATGCATATACTATTCCTCAGAATGGTCCCTCTTCTACTAATGAGATCAAAGAAGAAAAACCTAATACTAGGGCTATAGAATCATTGCTAAGTTCTTTGATAGATTCAGAGATGACAAATGTGATAGGTCTAAAGATTGTACATGAGATCTGGAAAAATTTGGAAACATTGTATGAAGGAGATGCACTAGTGAAAGTTGCTAAGCTAAAAAGTCTGAAAGGAAAGTGGGAGAACATGAAGATGAGTGAAGATGAAAACATTTTTTCTTTCACACAAAAGTTAAATCAACTAGTGATGGGCATTAGATGTGTCGGTGGAATATTGGAGGAAGATGAGATTGTGGCTAAAATACTTGGATGTCTGCCTACTTCTTACAAAACAAAATATCATGCTATTGAAGAACTTAGGACAGTAACAAATTTGACAAGAGACATGTTGATTGGAAAAATTGCTACCTTTGAGTTGAGTGAATTTGGTGAATCTTCTCCTAAGACATATTCTGCATTCAAAGCTACTATATCCGGAAAAATCAAATAGAGATATGATCCTGGAGAGAGATCCCAAAAGACATTCAAGTATGAAGATGAAATGAAACTATTTGAAGATGAAGAAAGAGAGATAGAAGAACTAGAAGCACTGTTTGTGAACAGAGAAGCTAGAGGACAAGGTAAGTACAAAGGAAATTTTCCTATTAAATTTTTCTCTTCCAGTAAGATAGGTCATTTTGCATCAAGGTGTCCCGAAATATTTTCTAAGTATAAAAACTAATAAGACTATATTTCAAAATAAATTTTATTATGCTAAATAAGGTGTTACTAATGATGAATCTGATAAAGAAACTAGAAATGAAGATGAATGGGTATTCATTGCTATCAAGGAAAATGGTTAAGTGTCCACTGAATCAACTAGTAATCAAAATATTGGGAAAGCTCTTGCAACTAAAATTGATGAGAAGGATGAGTGGGTGATTGAAAATGGATGCTCACATCATATGACAGGTGACAAAAGAAAGTTTCTAAGCTTGGAAAAATATGACGGTGGTGTTGTAATATTTGGAGATAACAATGCTGGTATGACTTGTGGTAGAGGCACTATTTCTCTTGGTGGTAAATGTAATACTGATGATGTTCTTTATGTTGAAGGATTGAAGCGTAACTTGTTGAGTGTTGGAAAGATGGTTGACAAAGGTTACAATATTCTGTTCAAAGATGGTAAGTGCAAGATACTAGGAAACTCAGGAAATGTGATTGCTTCAAGTAATAAGACAAGAGGTAATATTTTTCACTTTAATGCTGCTAGTGAAAGTTGTTTTATTGCTCAAGTTGATGTAAGTTGGTTATGGCATGGAAGGTTGTGTCATGTGAATTTTTATAATATTATTAGAATAATCTCCACACAAGCAGTCAAATATCTACCTAAGTTAGTTAAGCCTACTAACACTATATGCAAGGAATGTCAGATGGGAAAGCAGACAATAATTTTATTTTGAAGAAAACATCATTCCAATGGAGTATTGGATTTGGTACATACTAATCTATGTGTTTCATCCAAAATCAGAAGTCTACAAGGAGAAAGGTACTTTATGTTGCTTATTGATGATTATTCTAGAATGGTATGGGTTGCTCTCTTAAGAGATAAACATGAGGCATTAGAGAAATTCAAAAGATTTAAAGATTTGGAAGAGAATGAGATAGGTTTGAAGATCAAATGTTTGAGATTAGATAGAGGTGGTGAATTCACTTCCCATGAGTTCAATTCATTATGTGAAGAGCATGGAATAAAAAGACAGTTATCTGCTCCCTGGACCCCACAACAAAACAAAGTTGTTGAGAGAAAGAACAAAAAAATTTGAGATGCTTCGAGAACTATGATGTTGGAAGGTAATGTTCCTCATTTATATTGGAGACAAGTTGTAAGCACTGTTGTGTATACTATTAACTAGGTGAATGTCAATGGTAATTCTGGTAAGATTCCTTTTGAGGTATGGTTTGGTTATAAGCCTGCTATTAAATATTTCAAAATATTTGGAAGTAGATGTTATATCAAAAGAGATGAAGATATAGGAAAGTTTGAAGCTAGAAGTGATGAAGGAATCTTTTTGGGTTACTCTACTAAGAGCAAAGCCTACCGGTGTTAAAATAAAATATTGACGAAAATGGTTGAAAGTGAAAATGTCAGAGTTGATGAAGACACTGTTAGTTCATCTAGGTATTGTGGATATGATTCAGATAACCAACAAGATAATACTGAGAATGGAAAGAATGCGTAGAAAAAAAATCAAGTTCAAATTTTTCTAGTGAATCAAGAAAATCATGAAGAAGAAGACATTGGAAATATAGAAGAAAGAATAGAAGAACCCAAAATTCCAAGGTATGTAAAGGGAAGTCATTCTAAAAGTCAAATCATAGGAGACAAAAACAAAGGTGTGC
>CM021108.1:492937793-493016222 GCA_007115665.2 Sequoiadendron giganteum | reverse complement strand
GAAGAACTGATGCAGATAGAGAAAAATGATACATGGATTCTTGTTCCTAGATCTCAAGACAAAAATGTGATTGGAACCAAGTGGGTCTTTCAGAATAAGCTAAATGAACAAGGTGAAATGGTCAGGAATAAAGCACGACTGGTATGCAAAGGATACTCATAGATGGAAGGTATTGATTTTGAAGAAACATTTTCCCCTATTGTTAGAATTGAAGTTGTAAGGTTGTTTCTTGCTTATGCTACTTTTAAGAATTACAAAGTCTATCAAATGGATGTGAAGTCAAAATTTTTGAATGGTGAATTAGAAGAGGTATATATTGATCAACTAGATGGATTTCAACTGACATATGAAAAAGATATGGTTTTCTGATTTAAGAAATCTCTATATGGACTCAAGCAAGCACCTAGAGCCTAGTATGCTAGACTGGATAAATACTTATTGAAACTTGGATTCAATAAAGGTACTATTGATAGCAATCTTTATTTTAGTCCAAATATGTAAGAGAGCTATTGAAAATTTTTGGCATGGAAGACTCAAAGCCAGTTGGTACACCCATGGTAATTGGATGCAAGCTAACATAGGGTGATGATTCCTGTAAGGATAATCAAACAAGGTATAGTTCAATGACTGGTGAATTACTATATTTCACTCAGACCATACTAGACATCATGAATGTTGTGTGCATGGTTGCTAGATATCAAGTCGATCCAAAGGAATCACATGTGACTGCAATAAAGAGTGTTGATGGTGTTTTTTGCATAGCAACAACTCAGATAGAATATGATATCCTATCTCTCTTGAAAAGTAAATCTCTATGGGAAAAGAGATAACCCCAAGGTCTCTAATTTTAGGTCTTGAAAATGTAGCAAAACAACTCAATGATAAATGTGAAAATGCTGGTAATCACAATGGCACCTTACTACGAGCAACACTGGATTTTGAATCTTATCAGATATAAACAATAAATTGATACTTTGAAACTTTATTGGAACCATGATAATAAAGAAACAACAAAAGATAAAGGTTTCAAAGATAATCTTAAAACTACTTCTAACCCTAAGATTGAAAATGCCAAAGGATAAAATGCTTAAAATGGATCGATCTCTCATAAACTATTTTTTGCTTGACCTAGATGAATCTGCAATTCCATAGAAATAGTGCAATCTTCTAAGGTATTTAAATATTTTCAAATCACAAACATTCATTTAGTCAATCCTATTGCAATTGAGGTGAATAAACCTTCACAATTAAACTAAGCACAAATATAAGTCTAGGCTAACTTTGCAAAGTAGCTAACAATCAACTAACTGCAAAAAGTATGGACTAGAGATCGCTGCAAACATTCCAAACATGAAACCCTAAGCATTACCAAATCATTTACCATAAACCACTAAGAAATTTGAAAGATAGAATAACAAGAACCATGCCAAATGAAATTCCATAAGATAGATACCCAACACAATATCTCTCTTATATTAAGTCATCCACAATAATAACAACTCCAATTTTCTGTTACAACACTTGCTTGAGAATAAACCCTAACTTGCTCTAATATCACTTAACTATTTCTCTCCTGATCTACCTATCCTGCTATCTCTATTTTCTAATCTCTATCTATATTCAAATGAGGCAACATGCCTATTTTTATAAAGAATCCATAAGATAAGTCAGCTGAAATTAAGAATTTACAATAAAAACATGACCTACAAGAGGTCGGCCTAAAAGATATTCGAACATATGAAATGTGCCATTGGCACCAATTTCATCCAAAATCACCAAGATATCAAAAGGTTGGCCCAATAAATGTGAATTAATGGGAAGCACAAATACCAAGGTAACCCTATATAGTCACTCCCCATCCTTGTCCTTAGCTTTATCTTCTTCACCCTGTACGGCCAATAGGACCCTATCCAGCTCAGCAATAGGTGGCACAGGCAAAACCCTAATCTTTCTCTCAAGAGACTTGATATCTTCTCTTGCCTGCCTAACTGTACCATCTGAATCGGCTTTGTTGGTCAAATACCTGTCAATTACTGCAATATAAGTTACAGCATCATCCAACTGATGTCTAGTAACTGGCCCTTCACTGACTAGAGAATAAACATCCCTCCACCATTCTCTAAGCTGCTCCAAACTGAGATGTTTTGGAGCAAACTTCTTCCTTCTAGTCATAACCTCAAAGAATGAAATACACTTATCATGAACATTGGTCAGAGCAACCTCAATCTACCTCACCTATTTGTGGATCTTCTTTAGGGCCTTCTGCCTCATTTGTAGGATTTCAAACCATTCCCAAGGTTTGGAAACTCTTGGAAAAGGAAGAATCCTACACTATACCAGTTTGTCCTCAGTAAACCCCATGATTGTTGTAGTCTTCTATAGCAGGAGGTTGGTATCCACATTATCCTGTGCCAATGCAACCTTTAACCAATCTATCGATCTCAGTGCATCCCCTCCAGTTGACAATATGCCCTTAATGGCATCATCTCCTTTAGCTTGGACACCCTGCAACTAGGTAACTGCAGCATGTGAGGCACCCTTCATCTTTTCTAGCTCAAAGATCATTTCTTGGGGTAGGAATCCTATAGTAGAAGAGGAGGAGCCAATAGCTTGCAAAGGTTTCATCAACTCTTGCAAGTATTTCCTTAGTTTTTCATTCTCCTTCTCCAGCTCATGCCTAGTTTGGACTGCCTTCTTCAATCTACCCACAATCACTGCACTGGATCCCTCATATTCTTCAATATCCTGCTCCACGGTAGCATGCCCCAAGTCAACAGTCTATAAATTATATTCCTGGCCAGTCACATTGTCCCTATCTTTATTTGGAGCAGGGGTAGCAATATGGGCCACTTTGTTACCTAATCCATCCCTTTCAATTCGGGACACAACCCTTGCTTTCTTTTTTGTCTTTTCCTTCTCTACATTAGCCATGAGGGCATCCCAATTAGGAGGAGCATCCTCCATTATTACCATTTTTCTCTTCAATTCCCTCTCAAGCCAATCCAGAATAGTGGACCCAGTAGGCACTGTGTCTTGTTTATCTTGTTCCTTCTTCTACTAATCAGTAGTTGCATCTTTTTCAACACTTGGACTTTTAGGAACATCCACTGTTGGGTTCTCTTCCTATTGTACTTGATCTTCCACAACCACATGCACTGGTGAAGGGGCCCTAGCTAGTACTTATTTCTCCTTTTGAGGAGACTTGTCTACTTGTTCTTTTACGAGTGAGTCTGCATATGCCACCAAGGGAGATTGAACCACCCTATCAATTTCTGCCTCTGCATTAAAAAGGTCTCCTTCTTGGAACTCTTCCTCACCCAAATCCTTAGGACTTTCATCCTTCTTTGGTTCTCCCCGTACGCTACCAGCATCTTGAGGAATGGAGGGATTTACTTGTTCAACAACAGGGATACTCACTGAAACATTCTCCTTTGCTGCAATATCCCTTAGGGAAGGAGTCCTTGACCTCCTCATGTAAACCTGTGTCTTTTCCCCTGAGCTTTCCACCTCTACCACTGGTGGCTCAATTTCCCTATCAATCCTAGGGGCTTCCTCCTCCTTCTGTGATGGCCTTGTAACTCTTCTCTTCTTCATCAATGCATGAACACTTTCAACATCCTCCTCCTCTTCCTAGTTCTTCTCATCTTCTTTCTTAGAGGCATGTTTCCTCTTCTTTGCAACATGCCTCCTCTATTTTCCTATCTCTGCAACCTTCTCAGCTTGAACCTCTCTTACCTAGATTCTAAAAGGAGAATCCACTTTCTCTTTGCCCTTTGGATCTAGCTCAATTGAAGCCTCAAAATCAGAATGAGACTCTAAGTCTCCCATCAGTTCATAGGTGCATGGAACACCCTCGCTCTCTAGCTCTAGAATTTTGTGCTTTAACCACATCTTGGTATAGTTGATCACTGGGGCCATAACCTAATCTAAATCAGTATTTTCTTCCTCTAACCAGTCAACTTCCCCCACTGGTTTATCCTTTACTGCCTCATAAACATGACCCTGGATCACATTTCCATCTTCCTCTACCTAGTCAAGGATGGCCTTTACATTGTATAATCTCACTAAATCCATTGGCAACCTACAAAATCTCTTCTTTCTCACCTTGAACTCATCAGCAAGGTTAATCCAGTAGTCTTCAATATGAGCCTTATGGCTATAATCCCTATTGGCCTTCTTTTGGGCTTTGCTAGTAATATCAAACCTTGCTCTCTTGGAATGGAAAGAGAGCCCAAAAGTGTTCATCTCCTCCTCTGAATCATGAGCAGACTGAATGGAAGCACAAACCTCACCCATTCCTATCTTCAAAGGGAAATCATTCCCAAAACCTGTCTTATGCATTTCTCCCTTCACAACATTGTCAAATTCACATATTTGTCTAGTGACTTCCAACAATACAATATGAGCAGTGGGATATCTAGGGAGTCTGTAGGGAGCCCTCTAAAAACCATCAATTCTGATATATGAGAAGGTTGGGAATTGGATAAACCATGCTCGATATCTCCTTATCAACTCTTTTGCCTTGTCTGAGATTCTCATATTCTCTATTCCTTGGAGCAATCTGGTAATGTACATTGCAAAGGCATCATTTGACCTCCTGTAGCTTCCACCAGTCAAGTGCAACTATGGATACATTTCATAGATAGAATCCTACCCAAAAATACCCATAGTGCTCAACCCCTTGTATGGATGAAGTTTGGCTAATGAATACACTAGGTAAGAGGTCATAGTGAAGGTCTTGGTCTGCAAGACATTACACAACTGATGATGGATCACAACACTGATAACATCTGCCCAATGATAGTCAATTCCCTGCTCCATTCTAGTAATCACATTAAACACCTACACTCTTCAATCCTACCAACCTGTTGAGAAGAGTGATGGCATTGTAGTATTCTCTCTTGAACTCAAGCTTGAATAGTTGCTTAGGTAACTTAGAGAAATGGGATTTAGGCTTCTCTAGCCAAGAGTTGATCACCTGCTAAGACTTGACTATGTTCTCTTCATAATAATTTTTAGCAATCTCTATGTCAAAGCCCACCACATGTGACCTATCAGGCATGTCAAAGGTTGCAGCAATGGCCATAGGACAAAAACTAGCAAGAATCCTTCCCTGGGGACCAATTACTCTTTGTGTCCCTCTATCATAGTTTTTGGCACATTCAAGCACCAGCTCGTAGCACTGCACAGTAGAAGGAAAACCTACCACATGAGCTAGCTTGGAGTCCACCATCCTCTTTTCCAACAAAGGAGGACTCGGTGCTGATATCTCAGCCTTGAATTCCTCATAGTCCCACATGCCTACGTTTGTATCTGTGATCCCTGACCAAATTGAGGTCAACTTGCTCTTAGGAATTTTTCTCTTTATGTCCAACTTTACCTTTTCTGCATCTGAGATGGTAGAAGTCTCTGAACCTAGATCGGTTGCCTTTCCCTTTCCTCGACCAGCAACATTTTGTCCTGGTCTTGCCTACAAACACATGAATATGACCATAATTAGATCCACAAGAGACAATAAGTGTAGGTCATTACCTCAAAGTTCAGGATTTAGCCCTCCTCACAGATTCTACACTAGGAAGGATTTTCAAGAAAATCCAGACCAGGAGGACTCCAGCGAACCAAACATACAAAATCCCATAATATCATTTAAACTCATCAATTAACAAAGGGAAATCATTAGAAAAACTTAGCATAAGCTCCTTAAATCAATCAAATAGTTTACTAGTAAACCAAACATTTATAACCATCAAATTCAACATTTCCCAGAAAAACCTGGAAGAATCTGCCAGAGACAGATTTTGGTGAAAACAGTAACAGTTACAACTAACCCAAGAAAAACGAAGAGACGCGGACAATTTGGAAAAATCTGGATGGAACGAATTTTGGTGAAATCTAGATATAATAGTATTAAAGCATGAAATCGGTAAAACGACCCGACCGTAGACATTGGGAAAATGCAGATGGAACAGATTTTGGTGAAACCAAATGAAATCCGATAAAAAGTGACAAAAGAGGAAGAGATAGAAAATTCGGGGAAATCCGAGGGAAGCGGAATTCCGCGAGGAGCTCGAAAACCTGAACCTATCTACATCTTCACTACTTTCACCAAAACAATTCAAATCACTCCGGATCTAGGCCAAAACTTTGAAACCAACTCAACCTGGGCCTCAAATGAATAAAACATGAACTAAGGACACTCTTCACAACAATTTGAAGAGGATTGGCCATGCCCTAGGTCAAGAACCCTAAA
The DNA here is from genome assembly GCA_007115665.2 of Sequoiadendron giganteum. Taxonomy (NCBI): domain Eukaryota; kingdom Viridiplantae; phylum Streptophyta; class Pinopsida; order Cupressales; family Cupressaceae; genus Sequoiadendron; species Sequoiadendron giganteum. The sequence goes on along the minus strand of CM021108.1, from coordinate 493,009,972 downwards.
TGTCCACCATGAAAGCATAGGGGGTGAAGCACGACTCGCTCATACACCAAAATGGAGAGTTTAAAACTAAAGCAAGCAAATGCCCAAAATAAGAAGCAATACCAGACCAAGCATAAACATTCAATCAATCAAAATGGACTGGTATCCTAATGAAAAAAAACCCAAAACACTCAATGATGATGGGCACCCAAAAAACCAGGAAACCACGAAGGACTACCAATCAAAAAAATAAAAGCAATTGAAATCAACAGAGAAAAGGGCACATCTACATACCATGGAAGTGCAAAGGTCAAAACTGGTGAAGCCAATAAATAACCGTTCAATGCAAACTGGATACAATCCACGCATAGGAAATGCAAATGCACAGTCCAAATGGCTTTGAAAATCTAGATATCCAGCAAAACACCAAGAACCTCAAGACACAAGACCAAATGATAGAAAATGCACAAACTCAAATTATCAATTACTTCTCAAAGAATCAATATATCAAAAATCCAAATGTCTGCACAAATGCCATTAATGTGTTTGACAAGACAGCCATGACCACGAAAAAATCGAGGATTCGACATTGCGATGGACTTCAGGGATTTGATGGGGTGATGGACTTCAGGTAAATCCGAACCATATGGATTTTCCTAAAAGCAGGGAAAAAGGTAGCAATTTCGGACATTGGGAGGAAACCGAGAGAATCCAGCCTAGGCGGATTTCCCTGAAAACAGTGAAAAAACCCAAGATAAAGTCAAAACTTTAGATTTTCAATAAATTTTATAAGTGTGCCACCTCAATTGGAAAATATATATATTAAAGCACAAACCCAAGCAAAGCAAAAACCCCTAGAAAGAAAGGGAGGGTCCCCACTTTCAGTGGGGCGTGTGTGCAAAAACTACACAACAAAGAGGATTTTAGATACTTAAAAGGAATAGTTGATTTTGTTCTTTGGTATCCTAAGGATGATAATCTTACTCTGAATGCCTTTACAAATGCAAATTGGGAAGGAGATGTGGATGGTAGGAAAAGTACAAGTGGTGGTGCATTTTTCTTGGGGAAGAAGTTGGTGTCTTGACTAAGTAAAAAATAGAATTTCATCTCTTTATCTACTGTTGAGGTAGACTACATTGTTTTTTTTTTTTGATAAAAGTGGCTAGCCACTATATATTTATATATTAGTAAACATATACATTTGTTGGCTCAAAGGGCATACTAGGAGAAAAGAGCCAGTGAGAAAACCTTCAGTTATAGCCCATCATAGAAATACAAAATACTAGATTAAACATACTACAATGAAATGACTATTTACAGTCATATCAAGAATACTATAGTTCCTGATTTATAAGCCAATATATGGCCGATGATACAATTTTTTTACAAAATCTACTGCACAGTCAAAATTTTTTGCCTTTCTTGTTACTCCTCCATCGACATGAAGTCTTCCATGTTGTCCCCTTACTCTTCATTACCATCCTCCTCTAACTGATAATTCACTACCTTTTTCATAAGCTTCATGTTGTTATCATCATAAGGTTGGTCGTGTGCCTCAAACCAAGACCCTTCTAGGATAGGATATTGCATATTCCTTGATCTTCTTTGTACTAGAGATGCTGCATGATAACAATTATAATGAAGCAGAAAAGATATATAATGAAATTTCTCTCTGAAGCTTTCAGTCATTTCCCTTCCCAATTGATGTGAGAAATTTGATAATGCTTTATTTAAGTGGTCAGGGTCAAAAAATTCAAGAGACAATTTTAAAGCATCCTAAGCATTAACAATTGCTTTGTTATTTGGCAAAAAATGAGGAAAAATACCACCCAGATAACCTTGACCCTGTGAGAAAACATATTTTTGAGCACTGGAAAGTATTGCCTCATTTTCCAAAAAAATATTGAAAGAATATTTGATGGAAAGATCAACCTTCTTGATCTAGGTTGAAGTACCTCTCTGCCTATTATGGATATGAAACATTTATAATCACACGAGCATCAGAATTTGAAAACAATTTGCAAAAGCCACATATCAAGCTTACTAGAAATTGGGCTCTCCCAGCTCTGAACTGGAAGCCACATTCTAAAATTATGCAGATGATATTCCATTATGTTGCCTACGAGTGACGTTAAATACCAAGAAGACCAAAATATCTTTGGAATAATCACATAAAGCTAAGCAAGCTTTACTTGTTTGAATGAAAAGAAATAGTTAATTTCACCGAATATATAAGCTTCGAACTGCCTTATAACTTGTGAGCTTACCAACTTATCATGACAAAATCTATTGGAGGATAAAGTACTGAATGTATTGACATAACTTTTTAGAATTATTTGTACAGAAGAGAAAGACCACGATCCAAAAATTCCTCTCCACCTGGTACAGAGAAAGAAAGTGTAATACCATGTGATTTTAGCATGAAACTGGTTGACATCCACATCATGACAACTTAGATAGTTTTATCTTATGATTGCTTGTACATGATCGAATGGAGTGAAGAACCACGAAATATAACTTTATCAATGCTTATCAACTGACTACTATCTTGTACTTCTTCATAACCTATAATCATTCACAAAGCATCCCAAGATTGCCCTACAATCACAAAAGCTTTTGAATTGTACCATGCTGACACACTGATGAAAAGTTGTCATCATAAGATAATAGCTGATATCATCAAATTTGAAACATACAATTTATTTGAAAACATCAACCATAAAAGTGAGAGTTACAAAAATAATGAGTCTTCCAACTAGCACCTCCATAATTGATATTTTCAACTAAATTTAAAATCCAATGATACCTTATATTCAAAAAAAGACTTCTTCTTTTGAAATTAACTTTTCCAGCTCAAAATCAATTTTCTCGATTTGAACAATATGAGTCACTTCAATTTTAGTTTGATCACAACCAACATTAGCTAAGAAGTTAGCCACCAAATTACCTTCTCTATAAGTATGCAATAAGTTGTAATGCGAAAAAAGATTCAAAAGCTTTATAATTTGCTTTAAAAAATAGGCTAGCTTCCAATTATGTGAATTCCATTTCTTGCAAGCATTAATTAGAATTAGGGAGTCACCTTCAATCTCTAAATGAGAGATTTTAAAAGCTTGGGCCATTCTCAAACCATATAGTAAAGCCTGCGCTTCAGTGACATTATTTGTTCCATTTGGTAGTTTGATGGATTTTTCACAAAGAACCAATCCTTTATGGTCCCTTAATACTATCCCAGCTCCTGAACTTCCTAGATTACCTCTTGAGGCACCATCAAAATTTAGTTTAGAAAAACCCAAAGGAGGAGACAACCATGTAACCTTAGATCTATCAATTTTGTTTGATACGTTGAGGAAACTACCTTTGAATGGGAGAAATAAGAGGGGCCAAATTGAAAGAGATTTAGAATCCCAATCTAAGAAAGATGAACCTGTGTTCTTTTTTTTTGATACATAGGCATTTACTAATTCAAAAATTGAAATTTCTAAAGAAGACAGAATATGCTCTATGCTTTGTTTTTCCTTTCTAAATATGCTTTTATTCCTTTCCCACCAAATAAACCATAAGACCGAAGCAGGAACCACTTCCCATATGCAAGCAAAGAATGATGACTAGTACAATTTAGGCCAGCTAGAGAATAAGTCCCATAAAGAATTTGGTAGAGGTAACTAGAACTCCAACCTTGATAAGACAAAATGCTAGCAACTTTGAGCAACTGAACATGTAAGAAATAAATTATTTGAATCTTCTAACATCTAACCACATAGAACACAATTGAATGGAACATAAATTTAAAATCTCGATAGTTTATCACTAGTTAAGATTTTGCTTTGAATTGCTAACCAAGCAAAACACCCAGCTTTAGGTAGAATTTTTGAATTCCAACAAAAACTATATGCTCTGTGGCTTTGAAGAATTGAATTAGATTTTGAAATGGAAAGGTAGCCTTCTTTGACTGTAAAACAACCTTTATCAGATTTTGTCCATAATAATCTATCTGAGCAAGATGAAACATAAACTATTCTATCCTTCAAAATAGATGCAATGATTACTTTATGATTGTTATCAATTGGTTCCCTTGAAAAATCTTTCCAACAGACTTTTCCTGATACCGAGTTAACATTGTCGAAATATTGATGCACATAAATACCAAATTTTGTAGATAAGAAAGCTATTAAAGAATCCAAATTATAACAATTGAGCATCTTGAACCCATTCCAAGAGTCATTCTAGAATTGAGCCTGTTTACCATCATTTATTTCCCAAGATAAATGAGGAAGGATTGCTTTTCTGCAGGACAATATGAAATTCCACATTGCAGAACCACTTGGAGGATTTAAAACTGTGAAAATTCTTGATGAGATTTGACTATCTAGATATTTATTTTACATTATATGACACCATTTTAATGTTGGTTTTGAGAACAATCACCAAACCATTTTAGCACCCAAAGCAACATTTCTATCATTAATATTTTGGAGACCTGCACCTCCCTTTCCCTTAATCAAACACATGGTATCCAGAGAAATCAAAGGTATCTTTTTTTTTCAATAAAATTACCAGACCACAGAAATTTCCTGATTAATTTATGAATTTGAAGCAAAATAGATTTAGGAGCTTTCAATACTGACATAAAGTAATTAGGAATGGACGACATAACTGATTTGACTAAAATAATTTTTCCTACTAATGAGAACCAATGACCTTTCCAGGAGAGTAATTTTGCTTGAATATTTTGAAATATTTTGATCCAATAAGAAACCCTACTTTGACTTGAGAAGAAAGGAATACCTAGATACTTACTTGGCAAATGATCCTAGCTAAAACCAAAAATCTTGACAATTGACTTTTCAGTAGAGGCTTTAGTGTTAAATAGATAAATCTTCAATTTATCTACATTTACCTATTGGCGTGATACTCTTGTGTAGTTATCAAAAGGCATTTTTATGCTTTTTGCTTCTACCATATCTGCTTTACCAAATAGAAGAGTATCATCAACAAATAAAGAATGAGTTACAGATATATTTGCATTTGGGAAAATAACTCCTTTTATCTTCCCTTGAAGATTTGCATTTTTAAACGATCTACTCAAAGCTTCAGCCAAAATGATAAATAAGAATGGTGATAATGGATCACCTTGTTAGACACCTTGAGAAGAGTTAAAAAACCCTACAGAAGAACTATTAATTAAAACATAAAACCGTGCCCCAGAAATGCAAGCCATTATCCATTTACACCATTTAGGAGAGAAGTTGAATTTCAAAAGCACTTGTTTCAAAAAACCCCAATCAACTCTATCATATGCTTTTTGCATATCTAGTTTAATTATCATGGTTGAGAATTGATTTGAGGTTATGGTATGTAGAGTTTCATGAGCCACAATTACTCCTTCTGGAGTTTCTCTACCAGGAACAAAACCACCTTGCTCCTCGGATATGAGAGTGGAAATGAGAGGATGAAGGCAAAGATAAATGGCTTTTGTGAAGATTTTGTATATTGTATTGCATAATGAAATAGGTCTGAAATCTAAAAATGACTTAGGAGACAAGATTTTTGGAAAGATTGCAATATTTGTGACATTGAACTTTTTTAACATTCCACCAGACTTCCTTGATTCTTCCAGAGCACTTAAAATATCAAATCCAATATAATCCCAACATTTTTGAAAAAAGATGGCTATGAAACCATTAGGACCCGGGGCCTTATTTGGTGACATTGAAAAAACAACCTCTTTAAGTTCTTTAAGAGAAAAATGAGCAAGCAACCTCAAGTTATCATCTGAAGAAACCAAAGGGGGAATATACTGCAAAATTTCCTCTTTTTCAGCAGATAAATCCCCATTTGAATTGAAAGGCTTTGATAACAGTTTTGAGAAAAATTTAATTGCTTCATTTTGTATTTCTTTCTCATTAACAAGAATTTATCCTGACCTACTATCTTGAATAGCAAATATTGCAGATTTTGATCTTTTGGCCTGAACTGAGTGATGAAAAAATTTGGTATTCTTATCACCATCTTTCAACCACAATTCCCTAGATTTCTGCCTCGAGTATTCTTCTTCATGAGATAACAATTATATCCATTCAAGTTGCAATTTATTCTGTTCTTCAAATGCATTGTTATCCAAACCATTTTTAATGATTTTCTCATTTATTTCTACTAGCTTTTTATACACTAGATCCTTTTGAGAAAAAAACATTTTTGAAAACTAACGGGTTCCAAGACTTTAAATTCTTCTTGACATAATCTAATTTGTTACTTAATTGGAACATTTTAGAACCTTGTATATAAGGAGCCGAAAACCACCATTGTCTTATACAATTAATTATGTCAGGATGTCTAAAGCCACATGGACTCAAATTTAAAAGAGGAATGATATTTTGACTTGAAAATATTATCAGATATAGTCAAAGAAATGGAAAAATGATTAGAGGAAGTCAAGGGTAAAATTTGTGAAGAGGAAGAGTACTTCGAACCAATCCAATTTGAAGAAATTAAAAATCTATCTAACCACTTAGCAGTTTGCAAGAAATTATTTCTTCTATTGGTCCAAGTAAATAGACCATTTATAGGTACTACATTCCTCAATGCATTATCTTGAATGAATGATGCAAAATCAGATATAACAACTTTAGGAGGGCTTACTCCACCTTTTTTCTCCCACTCGTTAGCAATAGCATTAAAATCACCAGCCAAAACAAATTTCTCTTGACCCATTAGATCAATTTTTGCTTTGAGTAAAACCCATAGTTGTTTTTTATTAGAAGAACTAGTTGGGCCATAAACATTCAAAATCCAAAATGAAAGTTCAAAATGAGAAACATACATTAACTGCCAATTGTGGTGAAATGAAATATTCAAAATACTAACTGTCTTAGTATTCCAAATAGTTATTAAACCACCCGAAGCCCCTTGAGAAGGGGAATGTGATGCACCCCAAACGAGCCATTTGTTTTTAATTGAAGAAAATGACTCTTCAAAAGTTTTTGTTTCTTGTAAGAGAATAATGTTAGCCCCTAAAACATCCAATTGTTGTTTCACTTGGGAATTTTTTCCAGAGGCATTTAAGCCTCTGACATTCCAAGAAATGAGTTTCATTGTATCTTGGGAGAGTAGCAAGCTCTCCTAGGCCTTTTTTGTGTTGAAGTATTACCTAGACTGGAGTCTAGGGTCGATTGAATTCCCTTTGAGATTTCTTCCTAAAGCTTCGTAGCTATAGATTTCCTACCCCTCTTGGCAGGAGATTTTGGATTATGAGGAGAGAATTTAGATTGAGAAATAGAGCAACATTCCTCTGAAAGAGGTACATTAGCAAAAATTTCTGAAGCAATGTCATCAATAAATTGCTCACCTATGGAAATAAGAGACTGATCAACAAAATTGACCAAATCCTCTTCTGATGGCACCACATCAGGCAAAAAATCTTGATATATATCTTGATTTGCAACAACAAAGGGAGAACTATCAACTTCTGGCTGATCAAAGATAGCAAGATTACTATCACAATTATTTATCACACCCAAAGTTAACATCGAAGCACACTGGTTTGCTTGGAGAAGACAATTGAAGCTAAGCTCAAGGGAGCAAATATTTAGAGATAAAAGAAAGATATTTATTGGGGAGTGTAAGGAAAAACCCCCATTACTTGCAAAAGGCATATCAACCTATTTGAAAGGAGAGTGGGTGGATTTTTTCAAGATAAAAACATAACTTGAAGAATCTTTAAAAAATGTCGAGATCTAAGGCGAAAAATCATCCTCACACTTTGAGGGAACAACATGAAATTTTCCCACCCTATTCAGACCAAGAGATGTATACCGTACATAGGAGAACCAACTGTAGCAAAGATCAAATACATCCCAAAGGGAACTAAACTCTGAATTCCAAGAATTTACGCATGAAAAAGAACCAGCATGAGGAACTACCGAAGCTGACATCTTCACTGGGTTTGATTTATTCCCAGAGAACACTCCATCATAAGGTCAAAATTTCACAAAAGGGTGGAGAGGAAAATGACATTTACAACAAACTAACAAGGGATCTTCCACAAGAACCACTTGCACCCAAATACCAAACACAGTTTTAATTTGAATATTTGCTAGCAAATGTTTTTTTTAACATGCAATAAAACCGAAAACCTAACTGGTAAAGAAGGATTTGAGAAAAAATCCAAATCATGATGCATAAAAATTCCCAATTTGTTACCAATAATTTCAATAATACCCTACTCTCTATATTCCAAGGGAAGACCATGTAACTGAACCCAAAAGGGAATAAACTACCGCTTGACCTGAATAGGATTAAAATTTGGAGTCCATAATGTGGTAAAAAGGCCATTACCTTCCATCATCAAAGTCTTTTTGTGAAACACAACATTTCGTGAATCTTTATCAGAAAAAATAACCACAAAGTAACCTTCTCCTTTATCTAGGAAAAACACTTGGTTGGAGCCAACCCAAGAATTAAAAACCCAAGATTGCAAGTTAGCAAGGGAAGGAGAAAATTTACAAAACTTACCAAAGAAAGCTACATCCTTTAGATCCAAGATTTGTGGATCGAGCATTGAATGTGGTAACGTGACCTCAATCCGAGAGGAATGTTTCTTGAAAGACTTCCCTTTTGAATTCCAGGAATGAACAAAATGAGCATTAGCAGACTGAACAGAATGTGCAATATTTAGCTTACCAAAATGAGCCTTATCAGACTTAACCTATGAGTAGGAAGCACTAACAGATTTATCGAGGTTGCCAGACACATCTGAAGGATGAACCAACAGATTAGAAATTGCGTGCTTCAGAAAACTATTCCTCAAAGGGAGAGGAATATTATTAGGAAACGTGAGTGGAGCGGGAGCAGAGGAGGAGCAAGGGATGGGAATGGAGTTGGGATATGTAGAAGGAGCAAGGATAATGGGAGCTTCTGGTGATGAGGAACGACCAGCCACAACATCAGCTCAAGAACGAAATGAGAAAGAAGGTGAGGACGACTTACAGATATCAAAAACTAGTTGGGGAACATTGGTGAGTGCTTTCTTCCAACGAGAAACTGGTAACTAGCTCCCACAGCTGGCAAGAGTAGCAGGCAACCATTTCCCTTTTCGACACTCACTTTTGAGACTGACAGGAGCATCCGGTACCCATTTTCCATTTCTGAAAAGAGAACCCGAAAAACCCTTGCTGGAAGTGCCATAAGCAAGATCCCCAAAATAAATGAACCGAGATGACGTAGTAGACAGAGGTGAACAATGCAAAAACTTTGAGACCCTAGGACCAAGCTCCAAATTGCTAACCTTATTCAAGCAGAAAGAACTAAGATTTTAAGCGGCATCGAAAAAAGGGACGTACGAATCCCAAGAAGAACCAGGGGCCATGCAAAAGGATGGGTGGGAAACCCAAGGATGGCTAGAGGAGACCTTGGGAAAAGCAGGTTTTGAAATTTGGGAAAATTTTGGTTTCTCCCTCCGCAAAGTGCGGTCCCACGTGTTCTTTTTATTCATTCTTTTGTAAATTTAGGTAGAATACATTGTTGCTACAAATAGTTGTACTCAATTATTGTGGATGAAGAAGATGCTGAGAGATATCAGAGTTGAGTATGATGAGCCTATTGCCATATTTTGTGACAATTCAAGTGCCATAAACATCTCTAATAATTTTGTGCTACACTCAAAGACAAAACATATATCTATCAAGTATCACTTTTTGAGAGACAAGGTGAGTGATAAAGAGGTCAGATTGGAATATATGCCTACAAAGGAAAAAAATGCAGATATCTTTACTAAACCATTGCCTAAGGATGCTTTTGAGTATCTCAGAGGCAAGTTTTGGGTGATTTCCCCTCCTAATCTGAACTAAGATGCAAGTCTTTGCATCAATCCATGGACTTACAGTCAGATCTTATTTCAAATTTATGTTGTGGTGGTTGCTACTCAAGGGGAGTACTTAGATGATTCAAATGATATATGGTTTAGAGCTTGTGTACCTCTTCCATTGATGTCAAAGGGGGAGAAGTGTAATGTGAAAAACCTTGTACTGTAAGGGAGAGAAGTGTAAGGATGAGAAGTCTAGAACAAAGGGGGAGAAGGGTACTAGTTGTGTTGATGGTATTTTTCACATCATGTGTTTCCATCAATGGAAAAGGGGAAGATTGTTGGATGTTGTGATTTTTTTTATGATATGTAGTTGTCATTGATGTCAACACTATTAGCATTGGTGATTCTGAAGGCTGTATATGTTGAGAAAATTGAGAAAATTGTAATAAATATATTGCAGGGAGTCTATGATCTAGTATGTTTTTCATAAGTTTCAAAGGTATGCATCAATAATTGAGAAAGTTATGAAGTTTTGTATTCCTACAGTTATTCAGTTACTATAGCAGGTGTTTCTGAAAGATGAGATTAAAATTATGATGAATTGAGTTGTTCAGTACATTCCTGAGATGTTCAGTGATGTTTCTAGATCATTCTCTATCAGTGTGGTACATTCGCATTGATTGGTGTGTTCGTGATCAAATATTTTCCTTTGTGTGTTTGAGGGTTTCATGTTCTTAGCTCACATGATGGTGGTAGCGTGTTGTGGATCCTTATGGATTAATATTTTATTTTTTGGAATGTTCAAGGATGTTTATTTAGGTCCTCACTATGTTGTGACCAACTTAGGTTTGTGTGCATTAAGATTTGTTCATGAATTGAGGCCGATACTTGTAATTTATTCTTTATTTGTGGCCGACAGAGTTATTGATGTAAATTCATGTAGCAAATATATAAGAATGATTATTTCTTCATTTTAGCAAGTGTGTGGTGTGCGAGCATGAAGTGTATATGAAAAATGAGTGAATAAATATTAGATCATCTAAATGAATAGAAGTGTGTGAAGAAGAAGGTTGAGTGGAGTGTGAAGAAGTGTTTTTGTGCCTAACCGAGACTGTCATCAAGCTTTTGTAGAAGCTAATTTCTTAGTTCAACCTCATCAGATGGATTTAATCTGATTGTTTTATGTAAGGCAATGAGCCTTCCCTTTGAGAAGTTAGCTCTAGGAAGTGTGCCTAAATGCATGTGCATTCCCTATTCATTTCTTTCATTATATCTCCAATAGGGTATAATCTTGTGGACTAATATCCACTATGGTTTTTACCCTAACAAGGTTTCCACCTATAAAATCTTGGTGTTCATGTGTCTCTGATGTGTTGTTGATCTATGCTTGCACTGTTAATTGTTAGATCGGAGATTAAAAGTTGTTTAAGGTTGAATAAGTTTAATTTTTGTAACTGATTCACCCCCCCTCTTAGTTGTCTATCCTTATTTTTCCAACATATATATGGTAAAAAATAATCCTTGGTGTCAAGTTTGCAACTTGCCACATTCCCCTGACCTTTGTATTGTAGCTCAATCAATATAAGAAGAGGAGATACCAATAGACAGTAATGTTGAGGATCACATAATATATTTGACATCTCACACCCTTCATCCTGTTGAGAAGGGATATTCATCTTTAGAAGAAGGAGGCTATGAGTATGATGTTGATCACTAAAGGTACAATGTCCATATGGCAGAACAACAAGTCTTTTCTAATCATGAAGAAAGCAATGATGAAAAATGTTCTCCTTGTGCATCATCTTAGATAGGTAAATGCAATATAAAAAGACCAACTGAGGAAGAGATTAAGAAATTAACTGTCGCTGCAATAAAATAGGCCAAAATAAATTATTGGTTGAGAAACAAAATAGTAGATGAAAATGAAGGTGTTCCAAGAGGAAGATTTTTGAAAGATAAGAAAGAACCACAAGGAACTTCAAAAAAGATAGAAAATAAGTAGCCTGCCAAGAATGAGGAAAAGCATGTTCATAAGGAGCAAAAAAAAGAATTGCATAAGGTCAATAGAAATTCTGATCAAATGAGCGAAAAAAAGGAGGAGAACAAAGGAGAGACACTGGAGCAAAGGAAGGCGATAAAAAAAAAGGCACCCATTTTGATTTCACACAAGCTTTATCCTAGGTAAAAATATCTATCCTATTACTTGAGATGATGAAGATTAAAGAGTATAGGGATAGTGATATTCAGTTAATATCTAGTGGGAATGATAAAAACACAAACCTTGAGAACAAGGGGACCACTTAGATCATTAATAAGCAAGAAGAGGTAAAAGTTCTTGAGGTTTGTTTAGGTGATACATTGATAAATCCTAGACAAATTGATCTATTTTTTACTACATTACTCATAAATAACAAGTTGGTGAGGAATTTTATGATTTATTCAGGTGCTGCTATCAACATCATGCTAGTGGGGGTCATGAAACAACTTGGGATGTGCGTAGACATTGGTGGTGGAATATATAATGCAATGGATAGAAGACCTGTTCTAGTGGTAGGAATTATAAAATATGTAGATGTGAAGTTGGTTGCTTATCCACAAGTAGCTTATAGTATAGACATAACTATGATTGATACACCTCACTTTGGAATGCTTTTGTCAAGACAGTGGACAATAGCAGTTGGAGGAAATGTATAGTTTGACTTATCATATGCCACCATAGTAGTCAATGGTGAAGAAGTTAAGCTATATAGAGAACCAAGGATGAATCCGATTGTGGATTATGTTTGTCAATAATAGCTAGATTTATTTTGTGATGTAGATTTAGGGAGCTTCAAAGTAGAACCTTCTCATCCTAAATTAGAAAATACTAACCCAATTGATAAACTTGTTTCTAAGAATGAGCATGGTGTATGGAAAATGTATTTTTATGGAGCATGTAGCCAAGAAGGCAATGGATTTGAGGTATTTTTTATTTCACCCGAAGGTATCACATTCAAATATTCATTTTTATTGACTTTTGATTGTATAAACAATTTGGCGGAGTATGAAGTCTTGCTGATTGTTCTAAATATGGTCGTCAAACATAAGATAAAATTGTTAACTATTCTTGGAGACTCTGAGTTGATCGTTTCACAAATCAGGTCAAAATATGCTACAAAGAACAAAATGTTAAAAAAATATAGAAATTTTGTCTGGGATATAATTGAATTATTTGATGCTTTTTCAATTGAATGGATAGACAGATCAAAAAATTTTATGGAATATTTCTTGGCTAATATAGCCCTAAAAAGAGATGATATCACCTTGGTTGGAGTATCTCAGGTTGAATTCACAAGAAGGCCTGCTATCCCTAATAATATCTATAGTTGGAAATTTTTTAATGATGACACTCATCTCATAAAATTTCTCCATTGCATAGACTAGTATGAGGCCCAGGAGATTGAATTTAATGCATTTGTTGAGGAAGTAGATGGAAAATAGACTGTATTTGGAAAATAAGTCTTGTAACTTAAAACCAAAAAACTTCCCAAAGGACTTGTGGCACTAGAAAGGGTATTTGATGGAAATGATTTTTTTCTCATGAAGCAGACATCAGTAAAGAAAGAAGATGTTGAAGAAATCAATCTAGGGACTGAGCTAGCACCAAAAATAGTTTACATTGGAAAAAAGATAAGTCCAACAATCAGGAAAATGTTGATTGCATTATTGAGAAAATACAAGCATGTCTTTGCCTGGTTTTATGAGGATCTCAAAGCATATAGAGAAGATCTTTTTCAACATCAGATTCCATTAAAGCCAGGTGCAAAACCATTCAGACAAAAATAGAGACCCATCAACCCAAATTTGGAGCCAAAAATGCAAGAGGAACTAGAAAAACTTAGGGATGAAGGTATTATCAAGCCCATTAGACATTCAACATGGATCTCAAACTTGGTCCCAGTAAGAAAGAAAAATGGGGATATTAGGCTATGTGTAGACTTCATAAATTTAAATGGTGTTTCCCTTAAAGATAATTACCCTCTCTCGAATATGGAAGCCATATTGCACAAAGTAACATGATGTGGGTTGTTGTAAATGATGGATGAATTTTTTGGGTATAATCAGGTCAAAGGTAAAGAGTCCGAGCAATATAAGACAACGTTTACTACACCATGGGGGACATATGTCTATGTGATAATTCCATTCGGTCTCAAAATGCAAGGGGAAATTTCCAAAGCACCATGGATGTGACATTTGCAGATTTAATCAATCCTATAATGGTAGTATACCAGGACAACCTCACTACTTATTCCAAAAGGGGAGAAGAACATGCAGAACACCTAGAGAAAATATTCATCAGGGCCCTGGAATATGGTATGAGTCTCAACCCCAAGAAACATCACTTTATTGTCATAGAGGGTAACCTTTTGGGGCATATTGTATTGAAAGAAGGGATCAAAATAGACCCTGAAAGAGTAGAAGCCATAGATAAAATCCCCATTCCCAAAACTGTCAAAGAAATTCAATGATTTTTTGGACAAATTAACTTTGTTAGGAGATTTGTATCAAATTTTTCCGAAATCATTAAACCTATATCCAAAATGGTGAAAAAGGGAGAAAGATAGATTAGACTGCAGAAGCTCTGGAAGATTTTATATCCATCAAAAAAGCCATCAAAGAAGCCCCTATTCTACAATCACCTAATTTTACCAAACCTTTCCAAATATTTTCATTTGCCTCATTTCATACCATAGCAACTATCATGTTACAAACAAATCATGAAGGGTATGAGAAACCTATATCCTTCTTCAACAAATCATTGCAAGGGTCAGAGTTGAAATATGATATTATGGAGAAACAAGATTTTTCATTAGTCAAAGTAACAAAAGCTTTCAGACCATATCTAGTTGGAGCCAAGGTAGTTGCATATGTACCACACGCAGCTGTGAAAGATATTTTGGTACAGATAAAAGTGACAAGGAACATATGTAGATGGATTAATAAAATCCAAGAATTTGATATGGAAATTCAGATTACCAAGCTAGTAAGGGGATAGGGCTTAGCCAAAATAATGGCAGAGACCAATATTGAAGCTACCCAAATTTGTAAAGTGGAAAATGAAGGTGGTATAGTTGCAAGAATTGAACATACCCCTTGGTATAAAAACATAGTGTATTATCTCAGACACATGAAGTGCCCTGAAGGGTTGAATGATAATAAGAAGATAACTCTAAAGTTGCAAGCATCTAAGTATGTATTCATAGAAGGGGATCTATTTTGGAAAATTAGGGATGGAATGTTGTTATTGTGTCTACATGAATCACAAGCAGAATATCTCTTGAGGGAGATGCATGAAGGAGTGTGTGGAGGTCATTATTCTACCAAAACCACTACACATAAGATTCTCAAGGCAAGCTATTATTGGCCTAATATTTTCAATGACTCTTTTGCATATGTAAGAAGATGTGAAGCTTGTCAGAAATTCTCAGGAAAGATTAAGTATCAAGGAGTGCTACCAATCAAAACCTTACAAGTGGAAGCCCCATTCCATCAAAGGGGAGTTGATTTTATTGGGGAAATACAAGAAAAATCAAGTGGATGATATAAATGGATAGTAGTGGCAATTGATTATTTCACTAAATGGGTGGAGGCAACCCCAACTAAACAAGCAACAAGCAAGGTGGTGATAATTTTTTTGATGGAGAATATCATAACTATATTTGGTACACCGGTAAGGTTGATCACATACAATGTGATGTGTTTTAGGTTTGATGAATTCAAAAAGAATTGCAACACATATGGAATTACTATTTCTTATGTTTCCCCTTACCACCCACAAGAAAATGGTCAGGAAGAATCCAGTAATAAAATTATTTTAAAGATCATAAGAAGGATGTTAGATGGAAATAAAAAGGCATGGGACTCAAAGTTGAGAATGGTTGTATGGGAAGATAGGATTACTATGAAAAAGTCGATTGGAAAGTCTCCATTTGAACTAGTATATGGAACACAAGCCAGGATGCCATTACAAAACTTTTTACCAGTTTATAATTTCATCTTTCAGCAAGATTTAGATATTCTAGAACCAATGGAGGAAAGAATGGAGCAACTTGCAAAACTTGATGAAATAAGGAGAACAACTCAAAAGCATAATTTGAAGTTGCAATCACACATGGAATATCTTTTTGATAGAAAAGAAAAAGATAGAAAATTTGAGGTAAATGATTTGGTACTAATGTGGAATGCTAGACGTCGGGAGAAGGGAAAGCATGAAAATTTTGAAGCCTTATTGTTAGGTCCCTTTGTGATCATTGGAAAAGGAGGGGAGGACTCTTATTATTTGGAAAACATATTAGGAGGGGAATAATATTTTCCTATACATGGGAAATTCCTAAAGAACTTATTTTCTTGAAAAACATAGAGGATTAAGGGTTTCTAGTGCATGGAAAACTCTTGACAAAACTCTTAAAATGTATCATTTCCATGTACAGTAGTTTAGGAAATAAAAAAAAGGACTAGGACTTGCCAGTACATGGACAATCCTAGAATTCCATCATTAAGAAAAAAATATCTTTCCATGTACAATAGTGTAGGATCATTTCCATTTCCATCATTTTCATATCCATTTCCATTCCATCCTCACCACATTTTCATTTTCATATCCTTCATAATCTTGGTATGCACCCAAAGATATTATGGATTCTTGCAGTGATTGGTAAATCACTCATCCCCAACTAGAGCCATTTTTGGAACCAAAATTTTCATAATTTATTTTAAGTATTTTATCAGTAAAAATCCAAAATTCATACTGTCATTTTCATAAAAATATCATTATTGCCATCTATAATGTCAAAATTGCCTTTTATCGCTATACCATTGTTGCATTAGTCACCCCATATAGCCCTCACCTCATACCTCTTTACCCTAGATCACTACAAGGTAGCTTGTGGTATGACGATAAAAGGTGCCACTTTTATACACTGTCATCTATACCCCCTTTACCATTGTACCTTAGCGAGTCAAACACAATGTGTGGTAGAGTAGTATACTAAAGAGTAATGATAAAAGGATACATCGCTATACTACAAAGGTCAGAACGTAGCCTATAGTAGAGCGGTATATTGATATATAAGATACACCGCAATACCACAAGAGCACCAGAGGTGATGAGCAGTAGAGAGGTACATTTAAGAAGGACAACAAGACATACTATGATACTGTGGCGAGAGAAAAAATGATATGCGGTAGAGCGGTATACTAAATATGTGTACCAAGGACACACCACAGTACTACAGGGGAGCAAAAAGTGACATGAGGTAGTGTGGTAACCAGCCCATTAGGGTATTTAAAACATACCAATCACATCAGTCACATCAAAATATGAAATTAAGCTTAATACAAATATTTGAATCATGTGAATTTATGAGTCGGGAGTAAATGCATCTCGGTGTTAAAATACATGAAATAAGTTGATATTTTTTATTCACAATAGCTGAAACCAAGTTAAAAAATGAGCTCAAAGTGTGAAATAAAAGTGAATTCTTCAAGGAGAATTACATCACTGGGTAAGCTTTGCTCATCAATCTCTATGAATTTCATAAAATTGCACCAAAGAAGGCCGAAGTAGGAGTAAAGAAAGATGAAACTAAAAAACCTTCTTTGCAATCCCCATTGCTTGCATTATTGCCTGGTTCAGTAAATAAAGGGTCCAAAAATGTTTTTAGAGACTTAGCTCAAGGTTGTAGAGACCCCATTATACCTCAATCGGGTTGGAACCTCTATTTGTACTTCTACCAAAAAAGGAACGACAAGGTTCCAGCATCAAACCCATTGACCCTAGACTTGGCCAAACTGATTGTTCCTAATGTTTTCATTGATATTGAGCTAATTAAAGCCCTTTCTCATAGCTACCATGCCCCAACAAAAACTTTCAGAATTCCAAATGGTTGGTTTTTAGTTGTTGTCAATAGAGATTCTATTGTAAAATGTTTTAATTTGAACAAACAAGTTGTGATAGAGGTGATTTTAGTGAAATAGGAGCTTATGAATCAAAGCAGGCTGAAATCTAGGCTCAGACACTTGTAGAACTAGATATTGATAACATTAATGTTACCCCTCAAGAAGCAAGGGAAATAGTGTTGAAAAGTAATATGTTAATCATACCATGGATGGAATTGTCTAAATTATTTCTACTAGATCAAATCAAAGCACAAGATGATCCTATGTTACTTGTAGAGTTTGATTTAGAGAAAGGTGTTTTAGGAACAGGGTATAATCCTACTACCCAAACACTTGCCATGTGGAAAAAATAGAAAAACAAAAGAATCCTAGAATTTTGGATGTAGTGCAAGAAATGAGGGGGTCAGCTATGGTGAGAACAATGAAAGACACTACCCCTATAGAGGCTTCCATTATGACCATGCATTCTGCAATGTTCACTAAAGATGTAGTGGACAATATGGAAAAGAAGGTAAATGAATATGAGAAAAGGTTAAAATTATCAAATGAGGAAGTGACCAAATTTTTTATTGAGAATGTGAAGCTGAAGCAATAGTTGCAGTAGGCTACTATAGTGAGAGGGGGTGAAATAATTATTTATGACCCACCTATCCAAACAAAAGATCCACAAATTCAACAATTGAAAAATTAAATTGCTAAATTGAAGAAAAACAACATGGAAGATGTCAAGAAACATATCATGGAGATTCTAAGGAAGATATTGGAGCATATAATCGAGATACTAAAGGAGAAAATAGGTGGATTATATGAGAGATTTATCAATTTGATCAAATCTCTAGAACAGATAAATGCTAACTCCCCTATTCTTGAAGAGCTCCACAAGAGGTGGCAACCAACCCTCCACATATTGACTACTTTATGTAAGGCTACACAAAGGGATCCAAATGCTCCACCAAGACTCAAACCAACATAGGAAATGGTAAATAATTTAATTGAGAAGTATAAGTATCTGGTAGAGATGAGGAAGAGAATGGAAAATAGGAGGAATGCATTTGACTCCATTAAATGCCTCTTCAGTCCATCGACCTTCAAATATGGAAATCAGATAAAGGGAATGAATGAGTGGAAATAAGAATTTTATAAGATAGTCCCAAAAGGCTTGAAACATGTGTAGGATGATGGGGAAATCAATCTTGAAAAACTCCATGCTTTACTTGATGGGATTATCATGTTGAACATACACAAAGTTCTTGGTGGATGTTAGGAATCTCCTAAATAATAGATGGAAAAGTCATCTCACAAACTTTGTAGCTGCTCAGGAATTCAAATAGCCGAATGATCTGACAATCAACAAATGGAAAGAGAAGTATTTGGGCTCTAATAAAGATTGATTTCATGCATTCCAAGCAGAAAATATCATACGGTAAAATCCTTGGGCAGGTCTGAGATGATCATGGGCTTTTACTCAAAGATTAATGGATTAACACACATGTTTACTGTTAGTTTCTTTTAGTTATGTTTAAGTCTCAAATTTATGTTTTGTTATAATGGGGCATGTTTTTTGGTCTAAAGCTTGTTGCCTCTCATATAAATAAGAGAGACCAAGACTAAAAATAGTAGGAGATTATATAGAGGAAGATAATAGTAGAGTAGGGAAATCAATAGATCATAATGTTCGCATTTAGACATACTATGTTGCAAGTATAATTTTGAAGAAGTTAATGGAAGATATTTGATTTAGTGGCTCCATATTGGTATCATTTATTTGTTGAAGTTATTCCATTATCTGATTGTGTCCATCTTAATGTTTCCTGGTTATTTAAGTTGATATATCAAGTATATAATCAATTTATCAATGCAATTTTTTTGTACTTGTGTGATGTGATTATCTGGTTTCTTTAATGAAGAATTAAATTCCTTTTGGTCAATCATAGTAATCTAGAAATGTTACTTGGATTAGTAAGAAGAATCATATAATTAGGATTTCCATTCTATATCCAAGTTGATGTTATCTGTAGTTCCTATGGGGTTTATTCAATTGGTTCTTTCAAGAAAATATTAAAATCCTTTTGTTAACTCATAAGTAACCTGGTTGTATTAGTTGGATCATAAGTAGAGATTGTCAATCATTTTCCTACATGTTTATAAAACATATAAACTAACAAAAGTGTTCCAAACAATTCAAATTATTACCAATATAGGTCATTCATTCTAAATCTTCATCTGAATTCGTTTACCCAACAAAGAACTGGTCTTATCCTTTTCATCTTTTAGTTTTCTCAATTTTGTTTTACATTTGTTAATTGAACATATTAAATTTTACCTTGATATTGCTTATACAATTTATACCAAATTAGGATTTCATCTTTCCACTCCCAATTTCCATTGTGGATAAATTGTGCAAGTAGGAATCACATAGTTAAGTTTACATCATTTACATAGGTACACCCACCTAGGTTTTGTAGAACCTAAAGATAAGAAGGTTCAAATACATCATTTGGCCTTGTTCATTAGCCTAAAACGTACCAAGAGCTTACCTCTTGTGGTTTTTTCAACTAGCATTTTTGAGAACTAATTGGGAGCATGAAGAAGATCCCTCAAATTGAACAAATATTTATTGATACTCTCATAATGCTACATGCAGATGTGAGAAAGAAGGATACTTCATTAAGAAAAAATTATACTTCCAAGGTCACTATAGGTTTCCTATGAACACTTTTGCACATCTGAGTTAGGTAATAGGTAAGAGATTTGCAAAAAGAGTTCTTGGTATTGAGAAATAAAATTAGTAATATTCTTATGCTCTCCTTGCTTACATCAGATGAGATCCAAGAAGATCATCTTTGGCCTAATGTTAGCTTGGAACTACCAAAGAAACTGATTAACAAGTTTATTAAATGAGAATATGAAGTTGTCGGGAAAGGAACAATACCACTCTAATGTTGTGTCCTTGAGAGATTGAGGGAATAATTTTGCCATCAGAGCATCATGGTGAAATAATTTTGTACACATTATGTTGAAGGATGACTCATGTGTTTGAGGGTCTCCTTTACCATCATATTTCTCAAACTTAGGAATTTCCATCCCTTGAGGGAAGGGAGTATTCAAAATCGTCACCAACAAGGGACTATGTCATAAGTGTAACTAAGGAAAAAATCTAAGTTAGCATGAAATAAAATGCTTAGACAAAACCCTAGCTAAATAATGAAGTACAAAGGAGGAAAATAGCATTAAAAAAATGAAGATTTCACCAAATAGCCTTCATGCCCTCCATGATTGACCTTCATTTCCCTTCTCCATTTGTTGCAAAATGATGTTTGCCCTCAGATTTTTGTGAGAAACTATGACTATGACAAGACCTAAGAAAATATTGAAGGATTTGATCTAAAATGCAAGTGTACTCAAATTTCTACAAGCATGAAGAAGTGTGGAAGTCTAAATTATGAAGCATGAAGTGTGAGATGATCAAGTGATCAAGTCAGAAGATGATCAAAGTCCCCAAATGAGGTTGGCATTGCCTTTTTATAAAAAAGTCAATTTTGGATGAATGGCTAGGATTAAAATTTGAGAGATGCCCTAAGATCAAAGGTTGTAAATGCATGTGACAACTAGCATTTAGGGTTAGGGAAAATTTCGGTTAAAATTTGAAATGGAGGGTTGAGATTTGATTTTGGGAAAATCCAATTAAAGGTCAAGAATGCATGTGACAATAAGATATTGGACACATAAAAAGAGGTTAGTGGAGAATCAAAAAAGAATTCAAAATTATTTGATTCAAGAGGTGATGTTGACCTTTTTAATTAAAAAATAATTTAATTCAAAAGTGGTGGGGTCATGTGACAATAAATAATTATTTCAAATTATTTACTTGGTGGGAAAAATAGAAAGTGTGAAATTTAAATAAATAGCTTTATTTAAATTTAGGGAAAAGTTAATAAGACAATTAAATAATAAATACTAATTATATAATTGTGGAGAAAGTGGACAATAATGAAATAAATCATAAAAATTTAGGAATTTATTTAATTATAGAGACATAAGAAATTAGCGACATATTTAATAAAATAAGTGCAATTTATTTATTTAAATAGTCGGGAGGAAAAAAAATGGATTAATTAAATAATTAAGAATTATTTAATTAATAGTTGAATTTGGACTATAGGACATAATTAAATATTTTAATTATGCTAAGAAGAAATATGGAAAGATAACGTTTGCAGCCTAGGAAAATTTTATGTGTCTACAAGAAGAAAGGTTGAAAGATAGGCTAGGTAGAGGCTTGGGACAAATTTGCCAACTGGTTCTACATTTGACCATTTTTTGCAATAGGGAATTCAAAATAGGGTTATATGAAGACATAGGACCAATGGAGCCACCACGAGAGCCACCACCAAGACCACTATTGGCATATTGTTGTCATTAATGTCAAAAGGGGATCAGAGGTGAGATGAAACTGATTCTGTAAGAAGGGAGTGTTGACATTGATTTCAAAAAGTTGTCATTGATGCTTGAGGAGAGTTTGGATCTAGTTTTGGAAGAAGTGGGGAAAATTGCAAAATTTACTCAGATTTTTGCATTGTTGTCATACACTAGTGTGATGATGCTATAGAGAATTCAAAGAAAGCAAAGGCCAGATTTGACATGGGTTTTTTGAGAACTTCTCAATAATGTGAAGTGTAGGTCTAGAGCATGCATGATGCACACAAAGTAGATTTATTTATGTTCTTAGACAATATTTAGGGTTTATTAGTTAAACCCTAGGATATAAGTCATGGTGTTTTATAGACTTTATATTTTATTGCTAACTATCTGTCATAGGTTGCAAGTAACTTAGGTTACAACTTAAGCCTTTGGTGTCATGTGCGCAACTGACTCCTTTCCTAAGTATTATTGGCCCAACAAATAATTCTAAAATTTAATATTTCCTAAGTCTTCTATTAAATATTTTCTTTTGGTAAAGATCGACAATGGTGGTTGAGGCAGCAAGATCTAATGGCCTCCCCGCTAGCCCACTATATTTGTGGTGGGTCCCAGCTAAGTCTTGCAAGATAGCAGGAAATGGTGGATATTGATCCACAAAGGTCTCATGATGACCATGAATATGCTTGGTTGGACCATAGAGTGAGGAAGGTGATAAAGATGTGACAACATGATAGGTGGCTCTTAGAAATTAAATAATAGACCAACTCACATCATTATTTTGATTTTCATGGCACATATTGGTGGAGATAGCCTTCTAGGCCACTGAGATGCAATGGGACCATGGTCAAAGATCATGGGGTAGTGGGATTAGGATGCATGTCTTGGTAGACCTCCCATAGGGCAAGTAGTGTATGAAGGAGATCTATGATGGAGATTTAATGGATCGTTTATCTGATGGCTGGAATTTTAAGATGGATGATAAGACACATAACATAGGATCCTGGCGCAAAGAACCAAAATTAATAGCTCAAAATAAAAATGGAGATTGTTAATGGCTACAATAGTGTAAATAAGGGTTTCAACTTGAAATCAACTCGAAATTAATTGGTCCAGCTACACCAACAACCAACATGATGGATATTTTATTGTGATGATGGCAACAAAAATAGCAATAGAGAATGAGATCAAAATCAGATAGAATAAACAGAAGAACATATTAATTGTATATCTAATTCTAGGGCTTTATACAGAGCTAATTTGGGAAAATTCACTATAATTAAATTAAATGTTGTGAGGCTTGATGCAGAGTTATGGTGGTGAGGAAGATATCCTAAATACCCTAACAAAAGATCTATATGTGAGAGAATCCCTAGGTTGTCACTGGTGGTCAGAGAGCAACAGAAAAAGAAGATTAAAATTCTAACTAAGTGGAGTACAAGTGTGAGTGTAGAGGTGAAGAGTGTGTGCAGATCATATAAGGTAATTATAAGCTCTTTAGGCAGACAAATAATGCTCTAAAATAAAAAGGAGAGAGAGTTAAAAAAGTTGTATGATGGTCCATTAAGATGGACAAATAATGCACTGAGAGAAAAGGAGAGGAATAGAGAAAAACTAAGGGGTACAGAGCTGAGTATGAGGGTTGCAGGGGCTATAACAAAACATAAAGTAGTTGTAATTCAAGTTTCAACATTGAACTGAGTTCTTAGGAATATATTGTAATACTGGTGTTGTAAATATGATTTGTGGGTGCCATCAAATATCTAGGAAGGTGCTCTATGTAGGGAATTGGTGCTTCCTTGGGGTAGGTACTCCTAAATCAGGGGATTGATGTCTCCTTAGGGTTGGTGCCCTTAAAATTTATAACAAATATTTTGATTGTGAGGCTAGAATAGGACAATAGCTCCTACAAAAATTTCTCATCATGGTTTTTCTCATCTTGGGTTTTCCACGTACATCCTATGTTATGCAATGTTTATGTGCATGTTTGATTATGTTTCTAAATCTCATAGTTTAATCTGCATACAAGTATTTTAAGTGGTTGATTAGAACATAAGACTAAAATTTTAATATCTATCGATTCACCACCCTCTCAGTAGATTGTTGTTTTCCAACAATTGGTATCAAAGCACTAGGTTCCCTAAGAGAAGCTTAATCAACTTAGGTAGATTCTAGTATTATGAACACATTGAATAGTTATGAAGGTTCTTCTAGAAATAAGGCACCTTAGTTTGATGGAACTGATTATTCTTTTTGGAGCTTATTAATGGAGGCCTACTTGGGATATCTAGGTTTTGATGTTTGGATTTCTATCAAGAATAATTATATTCCTCCTGCTACTTCCCCCACTAATGTTGTAGGAAAAAAGGATTATGAGAAAAATGAAAGAGAAAGGCATGCCATTATATGTAGTTTTTCTAGATGAGTTCTTGGCAAGGTTATGCACTGCAAGACCACCCATGATGTTTGGGATAATTTGAAAAACATATATGAAGGGTATGACAAGGTAAATTTGGAAAAACTTCAAGTTTTGAGAGCTATATTTGAGGGCCTAGAGATGACATAAGAGGAGAAGATTGAAAAATATCTACCAAGAGTTGAAGATATAATAAACTTTATTAGAGGATATGGAGAAGAGATAAAAGAAAATGTTATAGTTTACAAATTTTTGAGATCAATGAAAAACACATATGATCCAAAGATCTCTGCAATAGAGGAAGGAAGAGAAGTAGATAAACTCACTCTTGATGATTTGCAAAAGATATTCACTACATATGAGATGAGAATAGGAGATGGAGAGCCATCCAAGAAAGAAGCTACATTTAAGGCCGCAAATAAGGAAAAGGATGAAGCACCCAAGAGAGAAAATATTGAAAAAACCACATCCAGGAATGATGAGATTGATGAAGAGGAGGAAAATTTCATTAGAAGACTTAGAAGAGGCTCTAGAAAGTACAAACGTAAGTTAACCTTTAAGTGCTTTGACTATGGTAAAGTAGGTCATTTTTCTACTAAATGTCCCTACAATAATAAAGGTAACTCAAAACAAGAGGTAGATGATAAAATGAAGAAACCCTACTACCGTAAGAGAAGGAGCTTTCAAAAAAAAAAAAAATTCTATACATCCAAGAGGAAAGTGATGTATCAGATAACTATAATAGCTTAGACAATGAACAAGGGTGTGTTTTTTTTATGAGTAAATGAATTTCTCTTCATGGAAAAAGAGTCTGAGGAACATAAGGATGGAAAGATCAAAAAAATCTAAGAAGAAGAAGAAGAGGAAGGAGAGGTTGACCTAGAAGGAGAAGTCATCTATGATCTAGATGAGATTGATGATATCAAAGATGAAATTGAGGAATTGAAAAAGGAGAACAAGTAGTAGAAGAAAATTGCACAAAAAGAGTCAGAAAAACTAAGCAAGGAACTTGAAGAATCTACCCAAAATTTGGTAGAATTGAATTTACAACTAGAGGAAGCCAAAAGGGAAGAAGATTTAATTAAATCCAAACTATAATATGAGGCTAACAAATGCATGAAGATTGAGGAAGAAATTATGGCTCTTAGAAAAGATTTAGAAAAGGAAAGAGAGAAAATAGAGAAAGGACTCAAGTTGAGAGGAGGCTCAAAATTTTAACATGAGCTATTGAACATACAAAATCCATCAAACAAAGAAAAACTAGACTAGGGCTTGAGAAACGTAAGAATACCTTATTGGACACTTCTACTAAGCTATACAAAAGATTCAGGGCAAGAGAAAAGTTTGGTTTTATTGATGAAATAGATTGAAAATTGAATATATCCAAAGAGAAAATTTCAAAGGAGGAGAAAATAATGAAGAGAAGAAGCCTACTATAGACAAGAAGGATAACCAATTACTTCCCAATCACTAGAAGAAAAGGTGGAACGTAAGAAAGATTGATGTTGATGGATTGACAAGGGTGAGAGACACAAGGAAGAAGATGCATACAAGACCACCTCATCTAACACACAATTCTATGACTAGATATTCCTCATACTTTTATGGATATATTTATACATGTAATTAGTTTGGTCATAGAGCTAGAGAATGTAGATTCAATCTTAAAAGGAGTACGAAATTTGTAAGGAAAAATCTATTTTCTCCTTTAGTTGATATGAATGTAATGTGTTACAATTGTAACAACTTTGGTCATATAGCAAGAAATTGTAGAATTTCTTTTGTAAGACTAAATTTGAAGAATGAGAAAAAGGAAGACATACCTCCTAAGATGAACAAATAATCTGAAATCATGGAAGGAAAGGTAGAAAATATAGAAAAGAAATCTAAGAATGCGTGGAAGGAAAAAGGAAAAAGTTCCACACAATCTATGATTTCCCAAACAACAATGCATGCAAAGAAACAAAATTTTTGGTTAATAGATAATGGCTTCTCCAAGCATATGACTAGATACAAAATAAGTTTCATCAAACTCAAGAGATTTAAAGGAGGATCATTGAGTTTAGGTGACAATAGAGTAGTTGAGATTTGTGGTAAAATCATCTTGAGTTTAGATGGTAAGAACCCTACTAAAGATGTATTGTATGTGGAAGTATCAAATCACAACCTTCTAAGTGTAGGTTAGATGTGTGAAAATGGCTGTAAGGTCATATTTAACTCAAAAGGGTGCAAGATATGGAAAAAAAGAAAAACTATTGCATAATGTTTAAGAGCTAACAACACTATTTACAATTTGAATGAGGTAAAAGGTCAGTGTTGTCTGATTGGTCAAGTAGATGAAAGTTGGTTGTGGAATAGAAGATTGGGGTGTGTAAATTATGATAATTTGGTGAAAGTAAGTTCATGGGGTTTGGTAAGACACATGCCTAAAATAACCAAGCCTAAAAATATCATATGCAAATAATGTTAGTAGGAAAAATAAACCAAGGCTAGTTTTTCAACTAAAGAATATTCACCCCCCAAGCATTTATAGTTGGTCCATACTTATCTATGTGGACCCACAAGAACAAGAGGATTAAAAGGTGAAAGATATTTCATGTTACTAATTGATGAATACAAAAGAATGACATGGGTAACCTTTTTGAAAGACAAGTCACAAGCATTTGAAATATTTAGAATATTTGGAAAAATGGTTGAAACAGATATAAGAAGAAGGATCAAATGCTTGAGGTTAAAGAGAGGAGAATAATTAACATCAAGTGAATTTGTGGAGTATTGTGAGACACCTAGAATCAAAAGATAATACACTATGCCAAGAACTCCACAAAAAAATCGAGTGGTTAAGGACATGGACAAGACAATGTTGAATGAGGAAAAAATAATAAATATTTTTTGGAGAGAGGTAGTTCATACTATAGTTTATATTTTGAAAAGAGTTCAAATAAGAGAACATAGTGATAGTACTCCCTATGAATTTTGGTATGGTAGACAAAATTTTGTTAGATATTTTAAGGTATTTGGCAGAAAGTGGTACATTAAGAGGGAATATATAAATCCGGGAAGCTTTGAATCGAGAAGCGATGAAGGAATATTTTTGGTGTATTCCACCTAAAGCAAAGCATTCAAATGCTATAACAAGAGATTTAATAAGATTGTGGAAATAATCAATGTTAAGATTGATGAGAGCATAAAAAAATCAAATATGATGAGAATGAATTTGAGGATGATTCATATTATGAGGAAAATGATACAAATAATGAAGAAGAATCTAAAGAAGAAGTTGAAAAGGTACCTACAAATTATGTGTAGAAGGATCACCTAGTAGATTAGATAATTGGGGACAAAAATGAAGGAGTTTAGACTAGGAGAAGACTTGCAAGGAATAAGGAGCAAGTAAATTTCACTCATTTGTCTTAGATTGAGCCAAAGAGATTTAATGAATCCAACAAGGATGAGAGTTGGATGAAGTCCATGGAGGAAGAAGTAAATCAGATTGAGAAGAAAAAAATGTGGGAATTGGTTCCTAGACCGCCAATCAAAAATGTCTTTGGCACTAAATGGGTGTTTAGAAACAAGCTCAATGAAGATGGAGCTATGGTAAGGAATGAATCAAGTTTGGTTTGCAAAGGATATGCATAAGTTGAATGATTTGATTTTAAAGAAAAAATTTCACCTATTGCAAGATTAGAAGCAATTTGAATATTTCTTGCATTTTCAGTATTTAGAGGTTTTAAAGTTTATCAGATGGATGTTAATTTTGGATTTCTAAATGGAAACCTAGAAGAGGAAGTCTACATAGAACAACCAGAAGGTTTTCAGCTATCAGAGGATGAAAACTATGTATGTAGATTAAGGAAAGCATTGTATGGTCTAAAGAAAGAACCAAGAGGCTGGTATTCAATATTAGACCAGTACCTACAACAACAAGGTTTTTAAAAAGGATGTGCAAATAGAAATTTATATTTCAAATCAGAAGGTAAGCACATGATTATTGTTGTTGTAAATATGGATGACATCATATTTGTTGGTAGTAATGATAAAATGTTTAAAGTATTTTCTACACATATGCAAGATGAATTTGAGATGTCAATGTTAGGAGAATTGTTATTTTTCCTTGGTTTACAAATAATGTAAACTAATAATGGGATATTTATATCTAAAACTAAATATGATAAGGAAATTCTTAAGAAATTTGGCATGGAGCATCGTAGACCAATTAGTACTCCCATGAAAAATGGTTGTAAGGTAAGAAAATCAAATGAATCACCAGATGCAAATCAGATTGTGTATAGGTCAATGATAGGAAGCTTGTTGCATTTAACTACCTCAAGGCAAGACATAATGCATGTAGTGTATATGGTAGCTAGGTTTTAGGGTGCACCTAAAGAGTCTGATGTCAATGTAGTGAAAATAATTCTTAGATATATTAAAAGAACTATTGACTATGGGTTGTGATATACCAAGAGAATAGATTTTTCTTTGACAACATATATAAATGCAGACTGGGCTGGATGTGTAAATGATAGAAAAAGAAAAAGTGGATGAGCATTCTTCTTAGGAGACAAATGGTTTCCTGGATGAGCAAGAAGAAAGAATCAGTCACTCTATCCATAGTAGAAGCATAATATTTTACATCTACAACATGTTGTACTCAATTTTAATGGATGAAGAAAAAACTTAAGGACATCAAGGTAGAGTACAAAGAATCTATCTATATTGTTTATGATAATTCAAGTGCTATAAACATCTCAAAGAATCTAGTGATGTAATCTAGGATGAAGCACATATCAATTATCACTTCATTAGAGAGAAGGTTGAAGACAAGGAAGTCAACATGAGGTATGTTCCCACAAAAGAATAGGTAGCTGAAATATTTACCAAACCTCTTCCCAAGGAACAATTTTGAATATCTAAAGTAGAATTTGGGAGTAATTTCTTCCACATCATATCACTAATCTCTAGCGATAGGGAACGGGTCTAGGGGAAGCTTCATTTGTATTTTATTCATCCCTAGAAATGAAAAGGATAGATAGAGTTAGGTAAACTAGTTTTACAAATTTATAATGACTTAACAATTATTTGTCAAAGGGGGAGCATATCCTTAGGGGGCGAAAATGAAGATCGACCCTTTCCTATTGATGTGAAAGGGGGAGAAAGATGTGAAAATGATCAAACAAAATGATCAAAGGGGGAGAAATTAAATATTGGTATAGTGCATGGACTACAATATATTCAATTGGTATAGAGCTTCTCAGCAATAGGTATAGAGCATGAATTGGTATCAGATCCAATTGATAGTGGGTTGAGTGAGCATTTAGTTTTGAAACAATTGACAAAGGGGGAGATTGTTGGCATATTGTTGTCATTGATGTCAAAAGGGGATCAAAGGTGAGATGAAACCTATTCTATAAGAAGGGAGTGATGGGATTGATGTCAAAAAGTTGTCATTGATGCTTGAGGAGAGTTTAGATCTGGTTCTAGAAGAAGTGGTGAAAATTGAAAAAGTTTCTCAAATTGTTGCATTATTGCCATACACTCTTGTCAAGATACTACAGATAATTCTAAGTAATTGAAGGCTAGATTTGACATGGGTTTTTTGAGAGCTACTCAGAAATGTGAAGTGTCGGTCCAAAGCATGCACATAGAGTAGATTTATTTATGTTCTCAGATAGTCTTTAAGGTTAATCAGTTAAACCCTAGGATAGAATTCATGGTGTTTAATAGACTTTATATCTTATTGTTGGTTGTCTATCATAGGTTGCAAGTAGCCTAAGTTACAACTTAAGCCTATGGTGTCATGTGGGCAACCGACCCCTTTCCTAAGTATTATTGACCAAACAAATATTTCTGAAATTTAATATTTCCTAAGTCTTATATTGAATATTTTCTTTCGGTAAAGATTGATGATGGTGGTTGAGGAAACAAGATCTAATAGCCTCCTTTCTATCTCATTGCATTTGTGGTGGGTCCTAGCTAAGTCCTACAAGATAGAAAGCAATGGTGTAGATTTATCCATGAAGGTGTGATGAAGACTATGGATATACTTGGTGGGACCATAGAGTGAGGAAGGCAAAAAAGGAAAATGTGATGTCATGACAGGTGGCTCTTAGCGATTGAATGATAGAACAACTCGCATAATTTTTGTGAGTTTCACAACACATACATGTGGTGATAACCCACCATCCCATTGAGATTCAATGGGCTTGTGGTCAGAGCTAACGAAACAGTTGGCTTAGGATGCATGTCTTGGTGGACCCCATGTAGGGAACGTAGTGTATGAAGGAGATCTATGGTGGAGATTTAATGGACCATTTATTTGATGGTTTGAATTTGAAGATGGATGATAAGACATAGATAATAGGATCATGTCATGAAGAACTGGAATCAATGGATCAAATTCAAAATGGAAATGGTTAACGACTACAACAGTGTGAATAAGGGTTTTGACCTAAAACCAACTTTGTGCTCGAAATTAATTGGTCCAGCTACACCAGTGACCAACATGAATGAATATTTTATTGGGATTATGAAGATATAGATATCAATAGAGAATGAGATCAAAATTAGATCAAATAAATAGAAGAACATATTAACTGCATATCCGATTCTAGGGTTTAATATAGAGCCAATTTGGGAAAATTATCTATAACTGAATTAAATATTGTGAGGCTCAATGCAGAGGTATGGTGGTGAGGAATATATCCTAAATGTTGCAAAATTTCTGCAAGAATGAAGGTATTGTCATTGATGTCATGGATGCAGGTTATTGGCTGTATATGTTGAGGATATTGAGGAAATTGTAATGAAGGTTGGTGTTCAATGTTTTCTGTGGGTTTTTCTTTGGGATTTGCTCCTATATTCATGTGGTTAAGATATGTTGTTCATGGTCATTAGAAGGTGTTATATCTAGATTTTGGGTTTCTAGATCATTGTACAATGCAAGTTATGTTCACCAGTTATGAACTATATTTTTCAGTGTATCTGGTTCAGGTCCGAGAGAAATGTAGTTGCTCCAGATTTCTTCTTGGTTGAGTCTTAGGACTTGAAGTTCTAGAGTTATGCTGTTATGATTTTGTTGAAAAAAAAAATTATCCGAAAGGATTGGATCATGTTAAGGGTTGTGTGTGCTTAATTGTTTTTTGTTTTAGATTGGTTTGGTTGAACTTGTGTTAAACACTACTTTCAAAGTTCATGAAGCATGTTGAGACTTATTTGGGTCCTCATCAAGTGTTTGTTTGGGTTTCCCTCATTCTAATTCTACCCTAGAATGTTTTGGCACTGACATAATTTGAATTTAAATTATGGATGGCCGACTTTGGATGTGTTTCAAAGTTGAAAATAGTATAAATACATGATGAGATATTGGTGAAAGGTGTACAAAGAGACAAGTGCAAATAAATAGAGAAAGATAGATGTGAAATAGATGCGAAACAGTGTGTATGTGATGCAAGTGTGGTAGATTAGTGGAAAATCTAATTGCTAAGTTTTTGGATGCAGTGAGCTAAAGGTGTACTCTATGATCCATGAATGTCTACAAATATTTGAGAAAATTATGGTGGAAATATCTATTGCATTGATATTGTCTTCTCTCTATAACATATCTCTTCTATCTTCTTTTTATTTGTATGGCAGTGAGCCCTTCAGGTGGTTAACCCTTGTTGGACAGTGAGTCCTGATTTGGACAGTTAGTCCTATTTTGGTAGTGAGCCTTCTCTAATAGTAAGCCTTTATAATCACTTTTGATATTCTTTATATTGTGAGCTAATCCTCACCTTGGTTTTTCCCTCATTGGGTTTTCCATGTAAATCTAGTGTTATTGTGTATGTGTGATGCTTTTCAATTTTTTCTTTTGCACTTAATGTTTAATCACTTTAGCAAAGTAAAGGATTTGTGATTGATCTAATTTCCAATGAAAATTTTAAAGGTTAAATTTTGTTACAAATGATTAACCCCCCCTCTCAGTTGTATTTTTCAACACTAAATACCCCATGTGCAGGATCATGATGGGCCAAAAAGTGGAGATATGTAAGTGATATGATGGGCCATGTGGCTGAAGAAATTTTTTTTACCCAAAATTGATGAAATGAAAAGGGTTTTTAAAGGAGATTCTCATCTTTCCACCAATGTAAATTATGCTTTACTTTGAATTTAATAAATAATTATTATTCATTTTCTATTTGAATTATGACTAAAGTCCTGATTGATAGGTTGATTGACAAACATCTATAGCTTTCAAATGGTATCACATTTTTTGAATCCAAAACATGCATCACATTCTATGATTCTCCTACTGTAGGATTAAAAAAAATGAATTTCATGAAGTTTTGACCAAGTTAAGGTGGTTAGACATACGATTTTTTATATTTTTAAAAATTTGTAATAAAAAATTCATAATTAGTTATTTACTTGGAAAAAAATTACAAAAAAATATGCATCATATTGGGACATGAGTCCTCTACTTATATCTAAAATATTATAAAAAAATGTTATCATTTTATTGTGGTTAGGGTGGTCAGACAGACACCTACATCTTATTTTTTCCCTGAAATTTAAGTACTACTGCATTGAAATTTCAAATTTTCACCAAATATATATTTTTTAAAAAAAACCTAGTAGTTTAAAAACTAAATTCAATTTACTATAAATTCTATTCTTACATTTTTTGAAATAATATAGATAACTTATTCAAATTTTTACATCAAGTTGCCTAACTCTGATTTTCTAAATTTTTGCCACTTAAGGGCCTTTTTTTTCCATGATGATCCTACACATACCCCCTAAAAAAATATTTGTACATGAGAGAATCCCTAGGCTGTCACTGGTGGTCAGAGAGAACCACAAAAAGAAGATCATAATTCTTGCTAAGTGAAGTATGAGTGTGAGTACTGAGGTGAAGAGTGTGTGCAAATCATAGAATGCACTAAAAGAAAAAGGAGAGAGAGCTATAGAAGGTGTATGATGGTCCATTGAGGTAGACAGAGAATATACTAAGAGAAAAGGAGAATAAAATATTATAAATGAGGGGTGCAGAGCTGAGTATGAGTGTTGTAGGGGCTGCAACAAAAGATTGAGTAGTTGCAAATCAAGTTGGAACATTAAACTGAGTTCTTAGGAATAGATTGCAATACTATTGTTGTAAATTTGATTGGTGGGTTCCATTAGATTTCCAGGTAGGTTCTCTATGTAGGGAGTTGGTGCTTCCTTGGGCTAGGTGCTCCTAAATCAAGGGATTGGTGTCTCCTTAGGGTTGGTTCCCTTTAAATTTGTAACAAATCTTTTGATTGTGAGGCTACATTAGGGTAGTAGGTCCTAGCAACATTTCTCATCATGGTCTTTCCAATATTGGGTTTTCTATGTACATCTTGTGTTATGTAATGTTTGTGTGCATGTCTGATTATGTTTCTAAATTTTATAGTTTAATTTGCATACAAGTAGTTTAAGTAGTTGATTTGCATATAGGACTAAAATATTAATATCTACTAATTCACCCCCAACTCAATAGATTATTGTGTTCTAACAACCACTACTAGATCCACTATTGAATCCATCGCTAGGGCCACCACCATATCCACCACTAGAGCTACCACTATAGCCATGATTGGAGCTACCATTGTGACCACCACTCAAGCCACCACCATAGCCATCAAACATAGCAAGACCACCAACCCCCATTCCACTATAAATCCCACTACCAAGGATAAAGCTACCCCTAGGATGAAAAAAATTGTATCCTAGGGGTATTCTACTTTCTTTGATAGAAGGATGCAAAGTATAAATGGAGATGTTGATGGAAGGGCCCGTTTCAACCAATCATACCAATGGTGTAGGCATTAAGACACCAGTTTGTCTTCCATAAGTGTCGATCATATGACCTCAAGTAATGCTTGACCTAGGGTTGTAAGAAACTCTATGACTATCTGATCCTTGTATAGCATATATTTGATCTCATTAACAACCCTAGTAGGCCTAGCCATGCTTTGATCTCTTCCTAAGTGATTCGCAAGATCCAATAGCCTCTTATTTAGAGGAATGAGATTCTCTACAGGAATAGGGATCAATTCATTCTCATCCAGAGGTAGAGTTGAAGGGTAGATAGGAGGAGTAGGGGCACACGTGGTTTCATTGAAGAAACTCATCTCTACCACCAACACCATCTTGAGAGGAAAGAGACACAATCACCCTTGTAAAGTTCATCTCTAAGTGTCATTGGCATGTGCTCCTTCTAACTACATACCCAGAGGTTGTAGATTGAGTTGTGAATCTCATAAAGTGTCACAATATGAAATCCCACAACCTACATAGACACAGGAGTGAGAACCTCAACACAAAGAAATGAATATTTTAATTTCACGTTGGTTTCACCAAAATGTAGAGAAGGGGGACCAATTGCTTAGGACCTTAGATCACACAAGGGTCTAGAACAATCAACTACCTTGATCTACCTCATGCTAAGGGTTTTCAAAGATATGTTTGATGTTTAAGGGGGTTAAAAGGAAGGACAACTAATTTTTCACTTTCCTTCTATCAACTTGAGAGGTTTAAGAAGTCGGGTGAACAAATTAGCGAGTTTGGACTGCAACTTAGTCAACTCTCTACTAAGGGACTCCAATGCAGAAGATGAATGACAACACAACATACTGGCATCCTAGTCGGGTGTTGGAATTTATACAGACAAGGAGAACAAACTATAATCAAAACTAATAAAGAAGTTGCTAACAACTTTATAAGTATAGTGCTACATGATAATAAGAACAAAAAACAACTAAGATATTGAAAGAACAAGAGGAATACTTTAACTTAAAGGATATAATTTTATTAAGAATGGAATAACATGAAAGGGTGGTAGAAATACAACTTATGGTTGTCTAGACTCCCACAAGCTCCACATAAATGAAATACCTACACAACAAAACAAGGAAAAAATTTGGGGTTCTTTCAAGGCTTGCCATAGTCAAAGCCCTGTTTTAGTTTTCCCACCTCCGCGAACAACCAAAATAGCCAATATAATAAAAAAATCATTGAAAAGAATAATACCAATAAATTCTAACAAAAATATGCTACTAAACAAATAATTATGCTAAGTGAATGGATATCACCTCCCAACAAGATGCTCTCAAGGTATGTGAAGGGAGATGCAAGCTCACAAGCTTGTGGATTCCAACATTGTTGCAACAATGAGAGGAGTAAAAAACCAAAAAGTGGCAACTTGGAGCTTCAAAAAGAGTGGAAGGGTTGTGAATGAAGTGTTAAAATTCTCAAGAAGTGTGTAGTGATATTGAAGAATATGAATTCCCTATGAGAGATCATCTTTTAAGGATGAAATGGAGGTCAAAAGAGCCATTTGAAGTCAGTCAAATGGGAAAAGGTGTTATGCTTTGTCACCAATGGAGAAGTGTAAAACCTTTATAGATTCTAGAGGTGGGAATCTTGTCAGGACAACAATTCGCTACACATATTTCTATGTGTTGTGATTGCATCCCCGACGGAAATTCTCCCAACAACACTACAAAAAACCACCAAATGGATGGAGAGTGGATGAAGGACATGGAATACCATCATCGAGTTTGATTTTTCTAAGGTAAGGGGCGTAAATGGGGAATTTGTGAGGGTGAAAATTCACACCATTATAATGGATATTGTGTGTGTAGAAAATGCGTAGATTAATTAAACAGTAAACTAACACACCGAGGAGACATTAGATTGAAAGAAAGCTAATCTAAAAAGCATAAATGCAAACTCTCATGGCAACAGCTTCTTCAAATTCATCCCATCGTCCTCTATCTCCAAGGATTTGATAAAAGATGTTGGCTCTCAATTGTGTAAGCAAAAACTTGTTGAAATGACAACTTAGGAGAACGAGATTGATTTAAAAATGCATATTTATGACTATGATTTAAGCTATGGAATTAAAATGGTATGATGCTAAAATACTTGACAAAACTAAAATGTGACTATAATAACTACGCATGAAAATCTAGAGTTCGAGGTCCTTTTCAACTCATAAGAGGGATGTATTTATAGATTTTTGAAGGCAAGAATCCAATTGGCCAAGATCAACGGTTGAGTTCAAACCTGTTAAAATGAATGGTGAGAGATCGAGAATTTGAAAAGAAGATGGAATTTTAAGAGATGGATGGAAGATTAAGAGACAAATGGAAGATGTGTCCATAATTAAAATAGATAATATTTAATTATGTGTAGGAATCGAAAAACTTTTTAATTAAATATTGAAAATATTTAATTATGTGAGAGAAATGAAAAGATTTTTAATTAAATATTTGAAAATATTTAATTATTGAGAAGAGTGAAGAATTTCAAAAAGTGTTTTAATTAAATATTGAAAATATTTAATTAAATGTGAAATGAAGAATATCATTTAAATTTAGAATTTAAATTGTGATAATTAATATAAATAAATTGTGAAAGCTATTTAATTAATTAAGAGGAAAATTACATTAATTAAATAAACTTATTTATTTAATTAAACTAGAAGAATTGAAAAAATGAACAATATAAATAAATAATTAAATTTATTTATATGTAGATGACTTAAGAATTTTAATTAAATAATTCATATTTAATTAATTAATAGGTTTGGTTAACCATGACCATTTGTAGATGTGTACATTTTGCCCCTCTTTGAAGTGATGTGTTTTATGCATTGCTTCAAAGAATTTTGCCCAGATTTTTTTAGAAATTACCAATGCTATATGCCCCCTCAAGAGGTAAATCATATAATAAAAGAATCATAATGATTTTCAGAGGAGAAATCATGATTTAGCTCTAGAAATAGTGCTTTGCCTTAGCAAAAATTTGAATATTTTCACACTTTTACCCCCTTAAAAGGTGAAAAGGGTGAAAAGTCATTGTCATTTGAACAGTAACCTTTGGTAAATTTCAGAGCTCTGAGAGAGATATTTGCGATGCCGATCCATTATGAGAGCCACTGATTTGAGTGAGCCCATCGGTATTAGAGACCAGTTGCATACGGACCTTTGGTAGGTCGACCTAATCCTCTTTGTAATTTTTTTTGATGATTTTACGCATTTTTTTGCAATTTTTAAATTTTTAGTGTTCCGGTTTCGCGCATACGAGTCATCATTTAGCACATAGGGTAGATAAAGTCGTGCATCTAGGGAAAAACATAGATGCAAAATAGTCATGCATAGCATAGAACGGCACATATGGTATCTGTAATAGCACATACAAAAATGTTGCCCACGTAGGATGCTAGATTGGCGCATAGGGTAAAATGGCGCATAGGATGACTATTATAGCACATTTGAGGGATAATATAGCGCATAGATGAAATAGTGCATAGAAGGTCTATTTTGGCACATACAGTAGATAGAGTCGTGCATTGACAAAGTTGCACATGGCAGCTCTGTTTTAGCACATCCATGGTTTAGAATTGCGCATACAGGGTTTAGCGCATTGATGACCTGTTTTGGCACATCTAAGGATTTTTCCCGAATTTGAAATTTTGAAGAACTTTTGGTAAAATGCTTGATGAGTGTTGCTAGATTAGACAACTAATTTTATGCCTTTGAATAACATCAAGGATAGAGTAGCTTGATTTGATAAATTTGTCTTTGTGCTTGAAGAACAAATAGGTCTAATAAATTTGCTTCCATGTGATATGAAAACAAATAGTAATGATGGGTTTGCTTTCCCAATTGAAAGTCAAATAGAGAGATATTGAGTCATGTTGATTGTTAAATTTTTTTCCATGTGATATGAAAAACAAACAGTAAAAATGATTGATAAATTTGCTTCCATGCAATATGTAAAGAAAATAGGAGAAATGATAGATATATTTGCTTCCATGCAATATGTAAAGAAAATAGGTGTTGATTTGATTTGATGTGAACTTGCTTGATGATGTACTGATTGATTGATATATCCCTTGTTGATTGATTTGCATGATTGTTTGATGATGCTGTGAAGGAGGAATTTAACCTTCTTCAGATTAGAGATAAATTCCTTAGACATGGGAGATGATTCCTTGACTGTCCCATGAGGATTTAGGAGTTATAGACCAGTGTGGTTTCAGGTCTCTATTGAGTATCCCATAGTATCAGGTCAACAAAGCATTGTTGACTACTTTAGCCAAGAGGTGGCACAGCAAGCATAACACCTTCCATTTTCTGATAGGAGAGATCACAGTGACACCAAAGGATGTTTACAGGATTCTGGGTATTCTTGTAGTTGGAGAGCTTGTGATCTATGATCACAAGGAGATTGGAGGGACTGATGCTTTGAGATGAGTCTTCCAGGATCCTCATGTCTCTGGATATGAAATTCCCTAGAAGGAGATGGTGGAGAGATATACCCTACTACTATCAGTCTTAGCGAGTATGATCAGTGGTTTCCTTTGTCCTGATCATAGGGCAAAGGGACTATCAGTTGGTTGGGGTAGGATTCTAGAGGATATGCTTCTCTATGGGACCAGATATGCATGGGGCTCATGTATGCTTGCCCATCTGTACCACGATCTTTATTAGGTCGTGTACATAGATGGGAAGAGTCTCTCTTGTAGAGTTACTCTTCTACATATATTCTCATGGGAGCATTTTGCCATCACGCATCCCATTGTTTGAAGGGATCATCCTCTTGGGTTCCCATATGTCTATGCATACACAGGGCTGCTTGTCTAGCCAAGGCTAGGAAAGTTGGAGTATTGGCGGCGTGTGTTAGATGATTTGGATATAGTCATCTGGAGACCATATGTAGATTGTGATCCATGGGAGACAAATGATATAGAGCTGCCATATGTTACTAGATCCAGATATTTGATTGGGCAGAATCCTTATATTATTGAGCAGTTTCTAGTGATGAGAGTCTTGAGATAGCTTGGGCTAATTAAGATGATGCCACAGGGTGTGGCACATTATGCCAGACTCCGGGAGGATGTATTAGAGTGGGGTCCTATTATTACCATTGAGGCAGCCTCAGCAGAGTACTTTGAGTTATAGCTAGCTCAGTGGGCCATGCATCTAGAGGTTACAGATGCAAGGATGATAGATGATTATGCCACCTTCTTTTACACACATCCCTTTATGAGGTTTACCAGTCTTGAGGAGCCTACTCCATTATTGGGAAGACCAATCATACAGCGAGGACGAGGGCAGGCACAGGCAGAGGATGTAGTGCCCTTGGATATTGATGAGGGAGGAGATGAGGGGGATGACTCTGGTAGCCAGGATGAGAGCAGTGATGATAGTGGGGATGATGGAGGTGGTGGGGGCAGAGGACAAAGATATTTCTATAATGTTCCTTTTAGGACGAGGCCACGAACCTCAAGAGTAGTGGACCAGCCGAGTACTTTGGCTCCACAGATTATTATCAGGGCTCCTTCACAGGGATAGATAGATGCTTTGCAGGCAGAGGTTCATACTTTATAGAGTTAGTTCACATAGGCTCAGGGGAAAATTAGTCAGCTATAGGTACAGGTTGCACAACCACCACCTCTTGATCCACAGGTAGCTCAGCTTACTGTCGAGAGAGGTAGCTTTCGAGAGAGATGCATACGGGCTGAGGGGTTAGCTGAGAGACTTCTTAGATTAGTTGAGAGTACCTCTATTAGAGAGGTTGTTGCAAAGGGGCTAGAGACTACTTGGGAGGTCGAGTATTACTAGATGAGATATTTCAAGGCAGTACCACCTGAGAGAAGGATTGCATTTACATAGTTAGGTACTCGGTCTTGGACCCATTCACGTAATCACTCTAGGAGTGCTACCAGGAGTGTGGGTCAGCCAGTCAGATGAGAGATCAGAGATCCATCGAGACCTACTACCTCAAGAGGCAGTAGTAGCCATGTGCCTTGGCCAGATGCCCCTCAGTGATGGACATGTTGTACACATTTATGCCATTGTATTTGATATATCTTTTTGGAACACTTGATATCCTTGTATTTCTGGACATTTGTTTTGATGAGATTTATGAGATGCAATAGTGATTCAATTATGTATATGTTATGGATGATTTATGCTCATGTGATGGATGCATGCTTTATTTCTATATGCTATGTCATGTATGATTTTTGTGATGTATGTTGATGCAAATGATGATGTAAATGATTTTCTTTCATTTTATGTATGATAATGCAGGATGTAAGATGTAATGAAATTATTTTAATGATGTGTATGATGCAATTTTGAAAAATTATTTTCCTTCATAATGAATGCAAGTTTTAAAATGTTATGAAATGATTTTAATGATGTGAAAATGATATGATGTAATGATTAAAATGGATAAATGATATGATTTATTTAATGAATTCCATGTCATGAATAATGATGTACTATGATGATAATGATCATGCCATAATTGGTGAACCAATAATGCATGATGTAATGGAAATGAACATGATATCCTAAATGACGAATGTAAAATGAATGGAATGGGTGCAACCTTACTATGAATGTTTATGTATGTGATATGATGTGTATGCAAGTGGAAATGTTAATGTGATGAAGTGATAATAAAATGATGATGTAAAATGTGAATGCATGAATTACGATAATGAATGATGATGAAATGATGTGGATGATAATGAAAATGAGATGGAATAAATGTCCAATTATACTCAATTTTTTTTTTTAAAAGATATATGATAATTTTACCAATGCTTCAAAAATCTATTGAAACAACCCGCAAAATGCAAATCTAGATGAATTATGCAGTCCTAGAAAGTAGTAATGAAATATTCTCCTTGTTGTCATTTCATGTTGTGCTTGATTTTCATCATTGATCTTTTTGATATGTTAAAATTTAGTACAAGCATCATCAAAGTGTATGTTAGAACCAATGATGACCTGAGTACCGCTTTCATGGTGCTTGATATAGCAAGTTAATACAAGCATCGAGGTATAATTGAACCAAGATGACTTGAGTATTGTTTGCATAAACAGACAAAAGTTAACCATTTTCCTATGCAAATATTGAAATGTCATCAATGATACATTGTAGAGCATGTCCCACGACAAATTTGCACAATACTAATGATTAGCTTATAGACAGCAAGCAAAGAAAAATCATACTTCTTCCTTGTGATTCTAGTTCAATACATCATTGTACCACTCCAAAGATATGATGTCATCAAATATCAAAACAATAATTTGCAACTTATGCTTTTAAGTTTGTCATTCATTTTATTCAGATTAAGAGCATCCACTTTGTTTCTGTCAAACAGTTGTATAGACTCCATTTGTTTGGACAAGGCTTTGTTGCTCCGACATTCTGATTTTAGACACATGTTGCTGACTACCTGCTAGAAAAGCTCCAAGAAGCGAACTGCCCCCTAGTGACCTCATACTCTAACTCTTGCTAGACACAACTACTGCTAAGGATAACCCTAATCATCAATCCATGATGAGATCCTTGTTGTTTCAAGGAGATGTTATGACGTATGATGTGGATGCGATGGATAGGCATGTATGTGATGTCGATGAAAAGATGGATATGCAAAATGAATCCTAATAGATGAGAGAGCCAAATAAAATCACAAACAATGCCTGTTTGCCAGGTTTTCACTGTTTGTTTTTATTGCACTTTTTCCTGATTTTATGATTTTTTTGCTATTACCAAGATGCCTGTTTTCCAGGTTTTCATCAAGGCAACGATTTTTTTCTTTTTTTTTTCAGAACTTTTTATATTATTTTTGATATTTTCTCAGGCGTAGAACTTCTTCAGATGAATGTTGTTGGTTGGATCTTCAAATAGGTCCCCTTCAGCAGTTGATAACTGATATGCCCCTGATCCATATGCAGAAATGATAACGAAAGGGCCAAACCAATTAGGTTTGAACTTTCCTTTTTTTTCTCGATCCTGTTGATTTCGAGGGTTTTCTTTGAGAACCAAGTCACCCACTTGAAAAGTTCATGGTTTGACTCTGTGATTGTAGCTGCGGGCCATAACTTGTTGATATCCCTTCAAATGATTAACTGCATTTTGACACCATTCATCAAGAAGTTATAGCTCTTGCACTCTTGATACTCAATAATCATCATCATTAATTAACCCTTTGAGTGATACTCGAAGTGAAGGAATCTCAACTTCTAGTGGTAGAATAGCTTCTGCTCCATAGACCAAAGCATAAGGAGTAGCTCCTATCAGTGTGAGAATACTTGTTCTGTATGCCCATAATGCTGGATTCAATTGGACATGCCAATCTCGACCGGCTTCATTCACTATTTTCTTCAAAATCTTGAGAATTGTTTTATTTGAAGCTTTAGCTTTACCATTCCTTTATGGATAAAAAGGGGTAGAGAATCTATGTTGGATGTGAAATATTTCACATAGCTCATCTACATCCTAATTTTTAAAGGGTCTTCCATTGTTTGTGATAATGGAGTTGGGAATACCATATCGGCAGATGATATAGTTC
Organism: Sequoiadendron giganteum; assembly: GCA_007115665.2. Lineage (NCBI taxonomy): Eukaryota > Viridiplantae > Streptophyta > Pinopsida > Cupressales > Cupressaceae > Sequoiadendron > Sequoiadendron giganteum. The sequence goes on along the minus strand of CM021108.1, from coordinate 492,967,027 downwards.
AAAATGAATGAAGAAATTTGTTTGCCAGTAACAGTTTTTAGGGGAACAACTTCAATCCACTTAGTGAAATACTCAGTGGTTGTAATGATAAATTTATGTCCATTTGAAGATGATGGGTGTATCTTGCCAACCAAGTCCAATCCCCATTGGGTGAAAGGCCATGTTGTGGTGAAGGGTTGTAATTCTTGAGCTGGAGCAAGAATGAGATTCCCATGAATTTGACATTTTTCACATTTCTTCACAAAGATGAATGATTCCTTCTCCATGGTCGGCCAGTAATAACCCAATCGAACAAGTTTCTTTGCTAAGGTTAGTCCACTTGAGTGACTCCCACAAATTCCACCATGTACTTCTTGTAAGGCCTTTTCAGATTCATCACGTTCGAGACATCTAAGGAGGGTACCATCATGACCACGTCGATATAAGATGTCAATAATTAAGGTGTAATGGGATGATTGATGGATTAAATTTCTTTTCTGATTCCTAGACAAGTTTAAGGGTAAAATAGCATCCTTTAGGTAAGTGTAAATTTGGCTATATAAGGAAGAATCAAAACTGGTTAAGTGGAAAATGACTCGAGTTTCAGGATTTTCATGGGCGGAAGAAAATAATTGTTCCACCAGGAAACCGTATTGTGTTTGATTTTCTGTCAACTAGAGTAGAGAGGCAATTGTAGCCATAGCATCTACTGCTTTATTATCAATACATGGAATCTGTATAAACTTGATATTAACAAAGTATTTCTTTAAGTCGTCCACCATTCTTTTGTAAGGTATCAACTTGTCATCTTTAGTGTGATATTCATCATTGATTTGATTTATAACAAGTTGTGAATCACCAAAAACCTAAAGTTCGATGATTTTCTAGTCTACTGCAATCTTCATGCCAATTACAAATGCCTCATATTCAGCTATGTTGTTGGTGCATGGAAACACTAGCTGATAAGATTTTGGAATTGTATGTCCTTGAGGTGTAATAAAAAGAATCCCTACTCTTGAACCATGTTGAGTGTAAGAACCATCAAAGTAGAGCACCCATGACTATTGGATAACTACTGTGAATACATCGGCATAAGGAAAATCAATGTGTATTGGGTGTTCTACTAGTACTATTGCTTCCGCTAATTGATCCACAATTTCCTGTCCTTTTATAGCTTTGTGATCCACATAATGAATGTCAAATTCACTTAGGATCATGACCCATTTAGCCAACCTGCCAGTTAAGGTTGCCTTAGAAGATATTTGAGTGGGTCAATCTTAGCCACAAGCTTTATTGTATGTGCTAACATGTAGTTTCGTAACTTTTGAGAAGTGAATACTACTGCTAAGCAAGATTTTTCAATGAAGGTATAATTCAACTCATGACTTGTCAATGTTCGACTGATGTGATAAATTGCTCGCTCTTTTCTTGAGTTGTCTTCCTATGCCAATAATGCTCCTAAAGATACTTTCATGGTGGAAATATATAATATGAGAGGTGCTCCTTGTATTGGAGGAATCAATACTGGTGGATTCATGAGATATTGCTTTATTTGATCAAATGCTACTTCACATTTGTCCTCCCATTTAAATGGAATGTTCTTGTGTAAGAGATGTGTAAATGGTAAACTTTTATCTGCCAGTTGAGCAATGAATCTTCGAATGGATTGTAACCATCCCTATAAAGACCATAGTTGACTAATGTTCCTTGTACCTTAGCTGGATCCACTTCAATTCCATTTTTACTGATATAATGTAACCTAATAGCTTTCCAAATTTTACTCCAAAAACACATTTCTTAGGGTTAAGTCTCACTTTGAATTTTTCTATTCTTTTGAAGATTTTTGATAAGATATCTATGTGTCCTTCTCTAGTGTTAGATTTGATGAGGAGGTCATCAACATAATCTTCCATGAATGTATGCATCATATCATGAAAAATCGTTGTCATTGCATGTTGGTATGTAGGTCCTACATTTTTCAGCCCAAAAGACATTATATTCCAGCAATAGGTACCCGAAGGACATGTGAATGTTGTTTTATCCTAATCTTCTGGTGCAATCTTTATCTGGTGTATCCTGAAAATCCATCCATTAATGAGTACATCACATGTCCAGCAGTTAAATCAACAATCATATCTATGTTTGGTAAGGGAAAGTCATCTTTAGGACATGCTTTATTCAAGTCCCTAAAATCTATACAAATTCTAATCCTTTTGTCTGGCTTTGAAATAGGCACGATATTGGAGATCCATTCCGCATAGTGCATGGACCGGATGAATCCAACATCCAAAAGCCTTTTTAATTCCTTTTTAACCAATAATGCAACATGTGGATGCATTTTTTTAAGTTTCTATTTTACAGACTTTGCCCCCGGTGTAATAGATATATGATGCATGATGAGATTTGGATCTAATCCAGGCATATCTACATAGGACCATGCAAAACTGATTTGATTATATTTAAGAAATTATGTGAATCTAGGTACTTCTTCATCTGTTAGAGATGTAGCCAATTGAAAAACTTTGGGCCTTTCTGTAGTACCTATATTGAGTGCCTCTGTTGGTTCGATTAGAATGGAAGACCTTTCCTGATAATGCTCCGGAAGAGTGTCAAGTTTTCCATCCTCTGGCACCTTTGAAAGGTTTTCACCGTTGGATACGCTTTTTATTTTTCTCTTTTCTTGATCTAATACTACCTTTGTTAGGTTTTCACCATTAGATCTTTCTTTTATTTTTCTTTTTTCTTGATCTAATACTACCTTTGTTAGGTTTTCACCATTAGATCTTTCTTTTATATTATTTATTTCATAGCTAAGAAACTTGGCACTTTCTCATCGAAAATTTTGATCTTGTGATTCCCTGGTGGAACTTGTTTCAGGATGGGATGAACAAAGAAAGTTTATTATGGTTTCGTCATTTGGAAAAGTTGGAACATCAATGGGTGTGACTTGTTCCCAATCAATGAGTTCAAGATGTACCAAAGGAAATGGATCATTAGGATGAGTAAGGTCACTGGCCGTAAGGGTCAAGATGTGATTGTTAATGTCATCATAGGGGAGATATAAGATGGTATCCTCCTGTGGATAATCTTTTTCACTTTGAATCGAATCGGTCTCACTTGAGTCATGATTGCTTTGTAGAACATAATCAAGTGGAGGCCTTGAGCTTTCCCCTTGTAAGAATGTGGGTGAAAATTTGTGTATGACATCCACCCTCTTCTTTGAGATGAAAGTATCATCAGAGAAATCATCCCATTCATATTCATTGGAGTCAGTGTCAGAATTGTTTGCTTGAATTCTCAGAATTGTTTCAGCTAACTCATCATTTGATGGCCTTTGTGCTACTTCTTCCTTAGTATCCTCACCATATCCTAACCCAATCTTATCTTTTGGGTGCATTGTTTTTAGTTGGACAGGTTCAACAATACCCTCTTTCCTTTTAGCTATAGGTCCATTTCCTTCATAACCCATTTGTTGCATGATAGCATAACCTTTTCCATATTGTTTTGTGGGTAACTTGACTTGTAGTACTGATTCTTTCTCATCTTTATAGATCCAATCAAGGATAGCTCTATCTTCCATTTCATTTTCTTTGATAAATGTCCCATTAAACTTGGTGATGGGAGCTGAAGTTGAGGCTAAAGCTGTTGTTGCCTATTGTATGGATGTTGAAGGTTGAGCATGGGATCTTGGAGATATGGGTAAATTAGAGAGAGATAAAGAATATTCTCCCACTCCATTATTTCAATTTTAGCTTGGTGCCAAAATTACTTATCATTTCACTTGCTTATTCATGGTACTTGGAGGTAGAGATGGCCAAAGCTTCTCTATTGTGTGGGACGAGCATGTCCTGAGTTGCTCTAAGGTTAGAGAAAGTTTGATTGCTAATGTGATCACCAGGTATTGTTACTTCATGTCCATCATATGGAAACTTTAAGCATTGATGATAAGTAGATGGAATGGCTTGCATTTCGTGGATCCATGGATGACCCAACAGTATGTTATAGGTTAGATCCCAATCTAGAACCTGATAAAAGGTATTCTTCACAACAGCTCCCACTCTGATTGGTAGCATGATGAGGCCTTTAGAAGTCCTTTCTTCATCATCATATGCCTTGATTGTAATATTTCTTTGTGGATCTATGGATTCTTCAGAATATCCCAAAGCGAGGACCATTTTTAAAGTAAAAATGTTTAATCCAACTCCCCCATCTATTAAGACACGTCTAATGTGGGCTTTGTGAACCATGACCTCTAAGTAGAGTGATGAATTATGTGGATGGGTTAAGGATGAATCATCTTTTTTAGAAAAAGATAAACATGTGTAGGAGGACAAGTGTCCCACCATGGCTTAAAATTTATTGATATCTAGATCAGGGGATACAGTTGTATCAACAAGTGCCTTTTCTAGAATGTCCTTATGGGCAGGTGATGAATTTAAAAGCTCCAAGATAGAAATTTGGGCTGATGTTTTTTGCAGTTGATCAACCAAATTGTATTGGTTTGGAGGGGGAATTGCTGCTTTAGATGAACTTCCTTTGATAATGATTTCTGCTTGACCCCTTGTCGTAGCATTGACCTCTTGATATTCTCGCTTACCTTTGATTCGGATAATGTTGATTTGAGGATCATCAGTATAAATATGATTGATAATGACATCCTAGATATAATTAACCTTCTTTCCTTTATCACCCCAAGATTCCCCTTTTTGATAATTAGGGAGCAGATTCTTGAATGCTTGATGGTCATTATTGACATTATGTCCCTCAACCATGATGGTATGGTTATCAATCAAATCCTGAACAATATTCTTGAACCCTTGGAAATTTTTTGTCTTATGACCTTTGCACCTATGATAATCACAAAAGTGTGAGTCATTCCACAATGGTGGTTTAACTCGAGGCTCATAGTCTCTTTGCAGTAGCAATGTAATAGCGTTTTGATTTAATAACTCTTTGAGAATGGATTCCAAATATTGGCCCAAGGGAGTAAAACTCCATCAATTTGAATAATATGAAGATCTGGGTGTATTTTAATTTTGATTATTGCCAAAATTATTTCCGCGATTGTTAGTTGTGTTTCCTTGATTGGAAACATTGCCTTGGGTGCTAGAATTTCCAGCATTATTGCTACGTTGAACACTTGACACATTAAAGATGGTAGGCTTTGTATTTACATTGTTAACACCTACTACCCCATCATTCACAATATTTTTATTTCAAGTCTAAAATCGTGACTTGTCAGTGTTGTTACTATGGTTGTTGTTGTTGTATGAATTTGAACCCTCTTTATCAATTTTCAAAACTCCACGCTTGGTCAAAGCACCTTCGATAATAATTGTGTTTTCAATCAATTTTTCAAATGATTGAGGACAATGAAGGTTCAGTCTGTAACTCATTTCTTGATTCAAACTATCAATAAAGATCTTCATCTTTTCTTTTTCAGGAATAGGGCAGGAGTATCTAGCGAACACCCTTCTCCACCTTTGTAAAAATGTGGTGAAAGATTCCCCTATTTTTTGTTTTACTTTACAAAGATCAAACATGGTTATCTGGTGTTGGATGTTGTAGGAGTACTGTGATATAAACTTTTTTATTAACTCCTCAAAGGTTTTGATGGGGGGAGTGATCTTTGAAAGCCACTCCATGGATTGTCCACCCAAACTTCCTGGAAATAATCACATTAAGTAGGTATCTTCATGAGAAAATTCTAAGCTCATATTTCAGAAATCCCTCACGTGCTCAATGGGGTCAATTTTCCCATTATACCTATCAAATTTAGGGATTTCACAATGTTTTGGAAAATGAATCATTCAAAGACTCCTATCAAATGGATAAGGACATATGTCATCCAAAACATACTTCTTCATTGTACCCCCTTGCATCTATTTTATTTGTCCTTGTAATTCCTTTATTTGTTGAGTAAGGGCACCAAATTCATTGAGAGGAATTTCAGGATCCTCTTTAATCCCTTCTGTGTCAAAATCAACAAGTAGCTTAGCTCCTTGATTATCTAATGAAAGGAAATATCTTTCCTTGTTTCATTCTAAAATCCTTTCCATAAGAGTATGGAATTGGGGATCCTATTTTGCTTCTTGGAGCTTTTCTTCTATTATCTCTTCAGTATTTGAACTGTGCCAAGGGATCTCTTCCCTCTCAGTATTATCACCCATTCCACTTACTATACTTTCGTCTTTCTTTATGTGCTTTTGAGATCTCGTAACAACAGGCATAAACGTTACTCAAATTCTACTAACCTTGATCAAAGGGATGAAATAGTGCAAATGTTTGATGGCTATGAAAGTTAGAATAGAATGAAGATCCTATGACTTAAAAGATTTTTAATCTTTAGCTCGTGATTCCCTGATTTGAGAGGATGAAAATCTTGTTTGCGAGAATTAAACCAATGATCAAAAATAAAAATGATTTTTCACTTTGCGAGGTTTGATTGAAGCTTTGTAAAAAAAGATTTAATGGATGCCTAATGTGCTTGAGCTCTCTATTGCAGAATTTGACTACGATGAGCAGCATAAGTAATTACAGGTTGGGGGATATAAGAAGAATGAATACGCTGACTGTGGTTGTGCCTTTGAGAAAGGGCTTTCCTTTGAAAAAAGGCTCACGAGTACAAAGGTTCTATAGCATAATCATCAGTGAAACCTCTATAATATTCATGATATCAATGAATAAAGGTCTTGTGTTCAAGCAAGACCTTTCGACTTTGGTATAAAAATTTCCTTTTCTTCAATAACTTCTTATAATTGAGGGATTTCTTTGGATTTCTAATTTTTCTTTCTAGAGACATCTTAGCTAAGGTTGTAGACTTCCAAACTCTGAGCATGGGAAAGATTAAACTAATAAGACTTGATTTCTGAATGTCAGAAAATTACCTAGGCTTGGAAAATAGATGCACCAAAACAAAGACTAAATATGCTAAAATAGACCTCCTATGTGCTGAAATAGAGCACAGATGCGCCAAAATAGAGCATAGATGCATCGAAACAAAGCACAAATGCACCGAAACAGAGCACAAATGTGCCAAAACAGAGAATATATGTGCCAAAACAGAGCAGCAGTGCACCGAAATAGACCCAAAATGCGCTAAAATATCCACTAGACTTCTGAGACAGACATGTTTGAACAGTTTGATATTTTTTGATGATCTTAATCTGATTTAAATGTGAAAAACACAGCATAGAGAAGCAGACAGTTGTTTTTTTAATCCTAAAATCTAAACAAAGAGTGTATGTTCTTGAGATTTTCACAGGTTTTGAACAAGATAAGCAATTCAATCATACTGACTCTTAATTTGTCAAATTGGTCATCATAGTAACCACAATCCATAGCTTAAAATCGTGTCAACTCACACAACCATGTCACCCCCTAGAGGGCACCTGTGTTTTTGTCTTTTCTAGGTGTGTACTCAAGGTGACAGAAGTGGATAATGAATCCCCTAAACAAACAATCTGTGGTGACTATATGGTGAGTGTCTTGGGGGCAGATTCTTCCCTCCCCTTGCATTGTGATTAAAATGATGTTTTTTTACTGACTCAACTGGCTTTCTACACTATGGTTTGTAGTCAAGGTTTCCATTCAGCACGGCAACAAATAAACTCCCTCAGGAGACCTCCCAACCTTTAGAACAAAGTTTTTGGGGATGGTTATCTTTGCATATTGTTGTCAAATTGTGGAATTTTCCCGAATTCGCTTTTGATTATAGTGGGTTGGAAAACCTGGCTTTGGTTGTTCCCACTTAGGTCGTTCCCGTAGGGTGAGTACTTTTTCCCACTACGACGGGCCCTCTAAAGGATGTAAGAAATTGTAAACATTGCATGAAAATGAAAAGGAAATCTGGTATTTTGGTCACCTAGCTAAGGAGAGAGCATAGACCTATTGCCACAAACAAAGCAAACAATGTTCTTTTTATAGCACCAAATGACAATGATTTAAACTAAGTGAAGATGTTGCTTCACAATAGGCATGAAGTTCATTTTAACTGCAAAAATAGTATGTGGTGACTATCCTAGGATTGATATATTCTAAATTTTTAAATTTCTATCCTAAGATCGGTTCATTTCCTTAAAAACTGAAAATAAGAATTTTGTCCGTAGATGGTGTCAGAATCAAAATTTCTATTTTACAAATTTCCTGCGTGTGCAGGGATAGATCCCTAGATACACCAAAATAGTTACTGGATGCGCTAAAAGATCACCATGGGATGCACCGAAATAGTGCCTGAATGCGCCGAAACAAACCCAGGATGTGCTAAAACAGTTTTCAGATGTGCCAAAATAGACTTGGGATGTACTGAAACAGGAATGGGATGCACTGAAATAAAGCCCGAATGCACCAAAGCATGACTCCAATCCGTCATCTTTCACCTGTTAGAATATTTTTCTGCAATAAAAAGATTAAAAATGGGGGGATGCCCCACGGTGGGCACCAAAAATGTGTGTGTAGAAAATGTGTAGATTAATTAAATAGTAAATTAGCACACCAAGGAGACATTAGATTGAAAGAAAGCTAATCTAAAAAGCATAAATGCAAACTCTCATGGCAGCAGCTTCTTCAAATTCATCCCATCGTCCTCTATCTCTAAGGATTTGATAAAAGATGCTGGTTCTCAGTTGTGTAAGTAGCAGCTTGTTGAAATGACAACTTAAGAGAATGAGATTGATTTAAAAATGCATATTTATGACTATATGATTTAAGCTATGGAATTAAAATGCTATGATGCTAAAATACTTGATAAAATTGAAATGCGACTATAATAACTACGTATGAAAATCTAGAATTCGAGGTCCTTTTCAACTCATAAGAGGGTTGTATTTATAGATTTTTGAAGGCAAGAATCCAATAGGCCAAGATCAACGGTTGAGTTCAAACTTGTTAAAATGAACGGTGAGAGATCGAGAATTTGAAAAGAAGATGGAATTTTAAGAGATGGATGGAAGATTAAGAGACAAATGGAAGATGTGTCCATAATTAAAATAGATAATATTTAATTATGTGTAGGAAATGAAAAGATTTTTAATTAAATACTGAAAATATTTAATTATGTGAGAGAAATGAAAAGCTTTTTAATTAAATATTTGAAAATATTTAATTATTGAGAAGAGTGAAAATTTTCAAAAAGTGTTTTAATTAAATATTGAAAATATTTAATTAAATGTGAAATGAAGAATATCATTTAAATTTAGAATTTAAACTTGTGATAATTAATATAAATAAATTGTGAAATCTATTTAATTAATTATGAGGAAAATAACATTAATTAAATAAACTTATTTATTTAATTAAACTAGAAGAATTAGAAAAATGAACAATATAAATAAATAATTAAATTTATTTATATGTAGATGACTTAAGAATTTTAATTAAATAATTCATATTTAATTAATTAACAGGTTTGGTTAACCATGACCATTTTTAGATGTGTACATATATAAATCCTCAGTCATTAAGGGATGCATTTATGATCGTAACTCATATTGAAAATAATAAAAAGGATTTAAGGTAAACAAAAGGGATGATGTAAAATTTTTGCAAAACCCTAAGGGACATCAAAGTAAAATTGTGTCCCTTGAGGATAAACTTGACAAGGTAATAAGTGCCTTGAAAGATCTAACTTATAATGTAGAAAATAATGATAAATTTTTATCACATGATAAACCTAATTATTAGAGTAGGAGAGAATGCCTGAGATGTTAGACCAACCATATAATACAAATTGGCATAATTGTAGGCATTTTAAAAATAACCAAAGGATGATGCCAAACAAAGAAACCAATGAAACTCTAAAAATAATCAATGCTAATTTTGTAGAGGATACTCCTTGGTACACACCTTGCCAATTACCTCATTCTCCTTTGTAATGTGTGGTTGCTCAATTTATTGAAGGAAATCATGTTTTATGTGATGACTTTGATAACCAAATGGATCAAAGTGAAGATCATGATGTGAATATGTTGTCAGCTAGAATTAACTTGGAAAGTGATGATTATTCTCTAGATGGAGGATGTTTAGAGCTAGATATCTATGATAATAAACATCAAAGTTATAATTATCATCAAAAAGTTTTTTCTGATTATGAAGTGCAGGAACATGGTCACTCTATATGTGGTTTTCAATCATCAGGGTTAGATGTTAGATTAAGAATACCATCAGAGGAAAAAATCAAGGCTCTAACTAATGTTTATATTGCTCAAGTTAAGAGTAATTATAACTTGAGGAGTAAAGGCATTAATGATTTCTAGAGTAAGGCTACTAGTCTCTTTATCAAGGAAGATGGAAATCAAGCACAAAACTAAGGACACACAAGGAAATATAAAACTAGTGTGTGGAAATAAAGAAACACAAAAGATAAAGGTAAGAACCATATGACCAAAATATGTCACCATTTATCAAAGAAAAAGATTAAAAACAAAAAATAGATTACGAAAAAGTTAACAGAAAAAGTGCCCTAAAGTAAAGTATGTAAAATCAAGAGGGAAAATTCAGTTCTCCTATTTTACCTAGTAAAATTATGCTCCCATTGACATGACATAAATCTTGTCTAAGATCAATATTTTTGTCCCATCACTAGAGATGATGAGGATTGATGAGCATAAAATAATACCTTAGATCTGATAGTTGGTACTTTTAATAAACTTGTTGAAGATAAGAGGGTTAGTTTCCAAATGGAGAAGAAACCAAAGAAAAACAATAAGGTGGAGAATGATGATGTATACATAGAAGTTCTTGAGTTTTACCTAGGAAGAACTATGGTGAAGTTTCTATCCTAATTAGATCTATTTTATGTATCATTAATTATTAGTGATAGGATGGTAAAAAATTGTATGATTGATTTTGGAGCATCTACAACTATGATTCCTTTAAACATAATGAGTCAATTATAATTATAGGTTAGAAAATATTATGGGAGATACTTTTCAATGGACTCAATGGAGGTACCAGTAATTAGAATAATAAAGGACCTTGAGTTCAAATTGGTTGCATACCCCAAAAGTATTTTATAATGAATGTTACTTTTGTTGTCATCCCTGATCAACATGAGATGATATTATAAAGAAAGTGGGTTGCAACAGTAGGTGGAAGTATGTATTGAGACCTATCATATCCCATGATCTACATGAATTCCAAACATGTAAATTTTAATAGAGAGAAAAAATCTACCAGACAAGTTGAGAACATTGAATGTGATGAAGAAATATATTTTGTTAATACTAATATTAACAATTTTAAGGTTGATGTTCCTCAATTAGAAATAGAAAATGAAAAATCATTGGTCAAGGAAATTAAGGAGCTTACACAAGAAATAAAATTATGGCTAATGTTGTTTTATGGTGCTTGTTCAAAATAAGGAGCATGACCAAGAGCAATGTTTATGTCTCCAAATGGTAAGTCGTTTAAACACTCTCTCTCATTAAATTTTGAATGCAAAAATAATGTAGCAAAATATGAGGCATTATTGTTGGGACCTAATATGTCAATCAAGCATGGGATAAAAGAGATCAAATTTCTATGAGACTCAAAGTTAGCAGTATCCCAAGTAAGAGCCAAAAATGTGTCAAAAAATGAGATTAAAATAGTATAAGGTTGTTGTGTGGGATTCTCTAGAGATTTTTGATGTATTCTCTATAGAATGGGTGGAAAGATCAAAGAATATCATGTTTGATTCCTTGGAAAATATTGTAGTAAGTGCTAGTGATATAATTTTTTTTGGTATATCCACCATTGAGACATTTACCAGACCATCGACACTTGATAATATTTGTAGTTGGAAAGTCTTTGACGATGACTAGAATTTACTAAAACAATTATACTGATTGAAGAAAAAGACAACCAAGAAATAGAATTTCAAAATCTTTTGGAGGTTGTGGATGGAAAGGAGAATGTTTTAGAATGAGGTTATTCAATTGAAGACAAATAAGATCCTAAAGGGGTCGGTTTCTCTAGAAAGAGACTTTAATAGCTCAGATAGACATATGGCTAAACCAAACATCATTCATGAAAATGGTTTAGAAGAAATAAACCTAGGTTCAAAAGCATTACCCGAAAGGGTTTATATTGGGAAAAACCTAGATCTGAAGATTAGACTTATGCTTATTGCTTTACTGAGAAAGTATAAGCATGCCTTTGCATGGTCATATGATGATTTAAAGGCTTACAAGAAGGATCATTTTCAATGTGAAATAACTTGAATATTTTATGGCAAGCCTTTAAAAAAAAAAAAAAAGCCTATTGGCCCAACACTAGGACCAAAAGTACAACAATATTTGATGAAGTTAAGAGAAGGTGGAATAATAGAAACAATCAGAAGTTCCACTTAGGTCTCAAATCTAGTTCTAGTGAGAAAGAAGAATGGAGACATTAAGTTATGTGTAGATTTTTGAACTTGAATGTGTTGTAACTAAAAGGCAATTTTTCATTTCCAAACATGGAGGCAATGCTATAGAAGGAGAGTAGGTATGAAATAATAACTATGATGAATGGATTTTTAGGTTATAATCAAGTGGTAGTAAAGGAATTTATATAATATAAAACCACTTTCACCACTACATGGAGAACATATTTTTATGTTAGAATTCCCTTTGGGTTGACTAATTTTTTATCTACTTTTAAAGAGTCATGGATGTATAATTTTTTGTTTAATTAACATCATAATGGTAGTGAATCAGGATGATTTGACTGATTTCTCAAAAAGGGTAGAGGATCACTATAATCACCTTGAGGGAGTCTTCTCCAAAGCCATTGAATATGGAATTTCCTTTAACCATAAGAAATGTAAATTTGTGGGTATAAATGGAAACTTGTTGGGACATAGAGTCTTCAGGATGGAATTAGAATTGATCCTGAAAGAGTGGCAACAATTGATAAAATTCCCCTTCCTAAAATTGTAAAAGGAACTCAATATTATTTTGGGAAAATCAAATTTGTTAGAAGATTTGTTATAAATTTAATAAAAAAATAAAATTCCATCCCCAAGATGCTAAGGAAACAAGAATCAATTTCATGGGGAGATGAGGTTGTTCAAGCATTCAACAACATTAAGAAGTCTATCAAGAAAGTACTAGTACCCAAATCACCATATTTTGGCAAAGCCTTTTGAAATATTCTCTTTTGCATCATTATATACTATTTTTATTGTATTTTTGCAAAATAATGATGAGGGTTATGAACAAACTATTGCATTCTTTAGCAATTCCCTATAGGCTATAGAATTGAAAATGAGGTCATGGAAAAAAAGCTTATACTCTTGTTAAATCTATTAAGAATTTCAGACCTTATCTAGTGGGTGCACAAATAGTAGCTTATGTCTCTAGCACTACATTCAAGGATATTTTTACTCAGCAAGAAGTCACTATAAGAAGGTACATATGGATTAACAAGATGTAGGAGTTCAACATAGATATACAGATCACTAATCTTGTTAGAGGACAAGGCCTAGCCAAGTTAATGGTTGAATCTAACCTTGAGGCTAGTCAAGTCACCCAAGTATAAGAAGATACACTTGGGGAAGAATATGATGAAAAATATTGTCCATAGTATAAGGATATCTTGTATTACTTGAAGAATATGTATTACCCAAACCACATGAATGATAATTAGAAAAGGACTCTAAAATAGTAAGCCATAAAATATGCTATAATCTAGGATTATTTATATTAGAGGGGAAAAGTTGGTGTTATGTTTAGATGTGTTGATGAGGAACAAATAATGAGGAATTTTGAAGAAATGCATAGTGGAGTATGTGGAGGACACTATATGTCCAAGATAGCTGATCACAAGATCTTAAGGTCTAGATATTGGTGGCCTTCTTTGTTCATTGGAACACATAAAATGGTAGGAAAATGTGATACATTTTTAAAAAATAGGCAAGTTGAAGTTCTTTTGTTCTCTACCTCTAAGGAAACTAAATGTGGAAGCTCCTTTTTAGTAATGGGACATAGAATTTATTGGTGAGTTTAATGAAAATTTAATAATGGTCACAAATGGATTTTAGTGGCTACAAATTACTTCACCAGTGGGTAGAGGCTATCCCAACTAGGAAGCCAATGAGAAATGTTGCCACTAGTTCATCATGGACAATATTATCATATGGTTTGAGACTCCTACAAAGATAATTATGGATAAGTTTGTGTTCTTTAGATCAAAAGAGTTTACATTTTATATCACATCTATGGATTTTCCATATCATACTCTTCCTCTTACCACCCTCAAGGAAATGGACAAGTTGAGTCCAACAATAATATTTTGATTAAGATCATGGGATTCAAAATTAAAGTTGTCATTATTGGTTGATAGGACAACAGTCAATAAATCCACCGAAAATTATCCTTATGGATTGGATGTTAGGTTTCCAATCATTTTTTTTTGCCTTTATAAAAATTTATCTAGGAGTATGAAGAGGATATAAATGATACCAAGATGTTCAAGTTCAACCAAATTATAGAGTTGGATGAATCAAGAAGGAAAGCACAAAACATAAACCTCAAGAAACAACTACAGGTCAAATATTTCTTTGACAAGAATACATCAAACATAAATTTCTCAACTGGAGATATGGTCTTAATGTGGAATGCTCAAATTTGGGATGAATGGAAACATGGAAAATTTGAAGCTATATAGATAGTTCATTATGTTTTCTTGGATAATCATGGTGAGAATTCATATTTTCTACAAAATATGAAAGAAGAGGATTCAGAATTGCTAGTGCATGAAAAATTCCTTAAACCCTACTTTTCATAAGTAGGACATATCCATGCATATTGTATTCTAGTGTAAAAATATACACTTTCCCTTGGTTTTGTTTTTGGTTTTGATCTGGACTACTATCCTCAGATTCGTTCATCCTCACCCAATTTTTCTAAACAGGTTCCCCCAATAAGAGCCATTGGTGGTACTTGCAAAATTTTGTCCTCCTATGGCATTTTAGCCTTTTGAATTTTTGAAAAATTCCTTAATTCATGCAAGGAAGTGTTAAAATCATGTATTAGACCTCCTAAACCCTAACCTCTCCTAAAACCCTAGTGTATATCTAAATCCCCTGTACTTTTCTTATATTTTGTTGTTGACTTACAAGCAGGTTTGCCTACCTCTTAAGTTACAATTTTAGGGTGTATTTCCTATGTGTTAACTAGCCCCTTGGGTTAGGAAACTAAGCATTCCATTTTCCCTCAATATTTTAATACATCGATCAAAGTCTTTGAAATCCCTTGGGCCCCATTGGACACCCGTCGACATATAGCATAGCTTCTTTAGTTCAAGGAAGCCTTTCTTTTTCCATTTTCTCTCCCATGAATCCTTGAAATGGTGACTTGTGTCACAGTCTTAAATAAATAAAATTTAAGTGTTTTATTTAGTACTAATGTTTTATTTTCTTTCTTAAGGCCCCTTTCTATCATTCATGGTTAGCCCCCTCTGTTCCTAGTAGTCTTAAGTTGTTTTTAAGGAATATTCTTTTAAACCCTTATGTATCACAGAGGACTTAGCTTTGTAGAGCCTTTTTCTCTAACACATATTCATTTGTAAGTTTTGATTAGAGGTAAAAAATAGGTTTTGAATGGGCCTGAAACCCTTTACACAAAAATAAGTTGAACTGAAAGATACAATCAATGAGAGCATATCAGCTAAACCACAACAAAGGAAAAGAAAAAAATTAGCAAAAAAGTAGGACTCCACCCAACAACATTACATATTTTTTAGGATATCAATAGCCTCCACATCACACATTGCATTCTTTAGGCCTTCATCCCCACCAGAAAACAAATCTTTAATAGGAGCACCTACCTAAGCTTTGGTCTTGTTACGGGTCCTAACTCCAGGCCCACCCAACTTAACCTCACTAATCAAAACATAACCCTTCTCACCACCCTTGTCACCAAGCACCCCCTTCCGTCAACTTCCCATCAACACCATTATCATCAGCCTCCTTTCCCACTTTGACACTATCCATAGGGGAAGCAATACCAAAAAATTTAGCATTGAACCCAGATTTATTCCCCTCCCTTCCTTTATCTGTATTAGCATATAACCTTTCAATGTGATTCTCCAAGGTGAGGACTCTTCCTTCAAGATTTTTCTTCATCAGAAGCATTTCCTCTACCACAATATTCAAGAAATTCATCATATCATCAATCTGATATTGAACAAGGGAATCCTTTGCTTTGCTCATTACACCACACACTTTCACATTTTTTATATTGATTTCATGGAAAATCCATTTAAAAATATTGTAAAAAATAATGGAACCCTCTTTGGTGGCTCCCAAAACATCAACAATATTTTCTTTATCAATTTTAAAAATATCCTTACCCTCATCATCCTCCTCATGCAAGGATCTAACCTTGTCCAAGTCGACAAAAAAATCCTTACCCTTATCAGTATAAATCAGCATTGCAATCGATGTCTTGATTTTACGAATGGACTCCACAATCTATGTAGCAACCACCATCCTTTTCATCTGCCTATCTAGGTCCACCATAGGAGAAACCTCAACTTCCTGCCCCACCTTAGCCACAACCTTCTTATCCTTCTTCAAATCCCTAAGTCCACCCGAAGAAACCACAACATCCTGTTCCCTAACCCCACCCGGAGAAACCACAACATCCTGTCTACCAACAATTTTAAGTGGAGTATCCAACTCCAACAATTTACTTACATACCTCACCACCATCTTCTTACTATCTCCCATGAGAAAATCCCTTTTTTTCAAAGTAGGGGGAGGCGCAGAAACCTCACCAGCCATGTCCTTCTTCTCCTTTTTTCTACGACTTAGCATTTCATTAGCAAGGTCCTCACTACAAGTGTCATAACCCTAATTAGAGCTCGACTCCTATTTCTTATGCTTCCCTATAGCAGGGGACCTCATATCCTCATCCATTATAGCCAGAGGGTTTGAAACCTAATCCACATCATCCTCCAACATTGACTCTTTTTCTAGAATAAGCTTCCTCTTCTTCCATTTTTTGTTGGCCATCTCCTCCTTAGAGATTGTCTCATAACCCTTCTCTTGCTTTTTCTGCACACCCTTAGGGGTATCAAGCGGCTTTACGAATTCAAAGGATTTGGCATAGTCAGAAATTAAGAGGATCAACCCCACATGAAGAACAAGGTTCTTCAATTTTTTCTTATGATCCGTAATTCCAACATCCAAAGAGGCCAAAAGGTAAAAGGGAAAGGAAATATTTTTCTTTTGTCAAAAATTGTTAAGCAAGACAAAGTGATAAGAATTTATCATAGAATATCGGCCTTCAAGGGATATGAACTAAATAATATCTTTAGCCACATCCCCCCATATCGCCTTGATGGATTTCCTTTGATATCCCCCACTCTTTGTTGCTCGAAGGTCCTGAGCGTCATCTCCTTTAAAGAAGATATTCATGACATTCTACGATTCCTTTTTGTCTTAAAGAAATTCATACCTTCCATCAAAATACCAATAATGTGGGATATGAGGTCTTTATTAACATCAAAATCCATGCCTCCAAGTTTCAAAACCTTGTTATTCCAATTTTTAAGAAACAAAGTAGTCGTCTGAGGGTTATTACCATGCAACCTCTCAAGATAGGGCAATAGCCTTCCCTTCTCAAGAATTTTCCAGACCTCTGATTTCTTCTTAACCATGTCATAGGGGAATGGCTCCAAATGATTTATTTCTCCACCCATGGTAGCCAAACTAATAGAGTGAAGAATTTTTGAAACTTTCAGAACAATGAAGAAACTTCTCGAGAAAGGAACTCTAAGAATGGCCACAATCCATGTGAGAAAAGAGACATGGTAGAGGTGATTATTATCATAGTAATTTTCTCCCCGTGGATATCTCCCTTAGTACCATCAACGCAAGCTAAAACCTGATTACCACTCCTCCATATCATAACCTTCCATGTGATGAAAAATATGCATGCCCATAGCCTTAAAATATCATAAATCACCTTAGATTTGGGCATCATGATTAATAGTGACAATAGATTCTATAGGTAGAGGATCATTCAAATCCAACTCTCGAGCCCCTCTAACTCCCAAATTAACAAAAATATCTACCAAACTATTACCCTCTCTCAAAATATGAGAGATATAATAATCATCAAAAGAATTATGGATATCAATTGAATCCTTAATTAAATTTTCAATAGTCCAAGAGGAGGTAGCACACTTTTTCAAATTATTAATGATATTGAGAGAATCCCCTTCAATCCAGACTTTCTTGAATCCTTTCTTTTGAGCCAATTTGAGTCCATGATATCTTCCTGTGTAAGTTAGTGAAAATATTCCACATATTAAGAGCACATGTTTATTTTTTTGCAGAAGCTAAAGTATTTGAGGGTGATGTTAAAGCAAGTTGTTGCTTCCCAGAACTCATGAAATGCCACCATGTTTCTTCGTCTCGTTGCTTTATAGAGAATTATACTATTGGGGAAGCTTTAATTTTTTCATCTTCTACTCTTATGAGTCCCTAAAATGGTGACACACATCCATGTAACGAAAAAAGAGGGTTTTCACTTTACAGAGGCAATTTTGAATTTTCACAATCACCATTGATCTTGGAGATCAATGGTCCATATTCAAACACAATGAATGGCTACCACTAGTAACACATTCAAGCATGTGAGGACATTGATGGAAAATTGGATTTGTATCTACCATTTTCTCAAATATGTTGGCTTAATTACTTCATTCTTCATCATTCAAATCACAAAAGTTGAGTATTGGAGAAAATTGCTACAAATTTCCCAAGTGAATGAGGATTTTCCAATGAATTTAGGGCATCATGTGATTTCAAACAAGTACACCAGACTATATCAATCTGAATTTAGACATGAAGAGGTGTGAATTTCTCTAAATCTAGTGTGCAAAAGGAAAATTAGGGTTTGTGGGGGTAAATAGTGTCAAAATTTTCAAGTCTTCAAGAAGTGTAAAATTTGAAGAAGCCCTAGTTAATGCTATAAAAACCTAAATTGAGATAATGGCTAGAATTTCAAGGAATTACAAATGGGGGTTGGATGAGGATATCATCATGTAGCTCCTTGTATCAGAAAATAGTCCAATAATGGCGCAAGGGTCGATAATCCTAGTAGGTAGGGTATTCGAAAAGAATGAGAATTGTAGAGACCCCATAATTCTAGTTTAGGGGTATGTATTATTTAAATATTCTTACATAATGGCCCTAGAAGATAGGAATGTTTATAATATTTGGAACCTAGGATTGGGAAAAATGGTTGTGCCTAATGTTTTTATCAATGTGGATTTGATTAGGGAAATTTTTAGAGCATACAACCATAAGAAAAGGACATTGCACATGGTAGATGGAAGAAGTCTCTTACCCTTAACAAAGACAACATTTTTAGGGTTTTTGATCAAAACTCTAACTATCAGTTACAAATTGATTTGGGTGCCCTCACCAGATAATATCAGAGACATCATGATAACTACAGAGTGAGGTGGTTACCTTTTTTTAGGCATATAAGGCCTCACATAGAGTTGTAGAGATTTTCCAAAGTTGATTTGAAGCCTTCTGGTTATGAATTTTTTGAGGATTATTTTATAAAGACATATTTCTCACTATATCAAGTATTGGGGTTGGAAACCAAAATTCAAATGCCTATCAACCTAACGATACTAGGTATGGACATACACAACAAAAATTTCAACAAGCCATATGACTAGATGTTGTGTGTATTTTAGAATAATTGCACAAGTCATTAAGTTCACTCAAGAAGGACATCAACATAGTTCATTTTAAGTTTTATTCATTATTGTGTCACATCATTTTGTCTAGTGGAGTATAGGTATGGTCCCACTTACTGTAAATTAAACCCATGGAGGAGAAGAAAAGGATATTTTTAGTCTAGGAATGGACTTATATCTCAAACATAGATTGTGAAAAAGTCAACTACTCAATCTTTGAGGAGTTCTTTATCAAGACAATGATAAGAAACATACATTTTCTATTGGACTAGGGGTTTTTAGAGGAAGTAAGGAGATTATTGAGGCCAAGGTACCTCACTCCAAAGAAGGTTCTCAATCACAATTGCATTGATTAGTTATTTTATAATGATAGTACAATAATAAGGGTGTATGAGTCCCCAGTAACACCCCGTGTGCTACCCAGAAGTGTGTCAGATAGGATTGTATTCTTGGAGATCATGTGGTATGTAAATGAGTCTAATAAGACTCATTTCAAGAATAACAAGAAGCATGCCCTTCTACCAACTAAATTATTTTTCTTTAATTTTCCAGTATCATCAAGGGAAGGTATGGAGATATTTATGGGAAATGGTTGCCTTATAAAATGAAGGTGGATAAGATGACAAGGTGTGATCTAGAGTGGTTCATGCATGAGAAGAGAACCATTTTCAAGTTATGAACTTATCCACATGAATTTGATAGTGTGGAGGAACTTATCAAGAACTACACCACATAAATCCAAGATACACAAAGAAGAGACCTATGGGTGAGAATCCAAATTGGAGAAAAAAAGAGGAAAATAAAAAATCCATCCTTTAAAGGATTTATTTTATAGATTAGATACCCCATAGTCAGAATGATGACTATGTTGAACAATGAAAATTGGTTGTTGAAAGATGTGCTAGCCTCTACATCAAGCACCCTTGGTCACTCCTTTGCAAAAAAATGACCCTTCATCCAGACCATAAGTGGATTATCCTATTGATCTAGATGAATTTAATGGAGATTCTAGTATCATGCAAGTAATGCACCCTCGAGAAAGGTTCCTAATTGAAAGACCCACTGATGAAAAACTGGTCATCAATTTTAAAATAGGTAGGAAATTTGTTGATGATATTAGGGAACAAGCTTGTGAAGAATTCCTCCAAGATGATCAATTTATATCAAAAAAGGAATTCAAGGAATTTCTCCTTAAGAACAAAGGAGAGGGGCTAGAACAAAGGATTTCAAATATAAACCTCTCTAAGAAAGAAAATAAAGAAATCATAGATGAATTTTTGAGAAAGGTGAAAGAATAAATGGAAGCCATAACTCCTCAAAGAGGTAGGGAAATGGTTAGAAATGCAGGTTTACTCCTATTTCCAAGGTGGGATATGTAATATAAAATTTAATTTGATGCAATTAGAAGGTAGGGAGTGATAATATATAATTGAATTTAGAAGAATAGGTTGATTCCTTATAATTTGGCTCAAGTATTCACCTAGGGTATGAGACCTTATCAATTTGGTCTAACTTCCCCAAAACAAACAAACCCCAAGTAATAAATGATCCCAGTGAAATTACTAGAAGCCTCATAGTGAGAAGATTTGGCATACAGGTGTCATATAATAATTTTAGCTTACAAAAATACAACCCTATTTACTGAGACAATAGTAAAAAAACTACAATTAGATTTTCACAAATCAAATAAAATAAATTAGAAGTTGCAATAGCAACTAAATACAGTCATAGAGTTGTTACCCCCTCTAGAGTGAATAAGTGAAGCTCACATTTCATAGGATAAAAATAATTTGATCATTGAGATCAAAAATTTAAAGGAAGAGCTCAAGAAGAGCAAGTTAGAGGCTAGAGTAGAGACGGAAGAGGTTGTGAAGAAATTTTCAAGTTTTCCAAGATACATGTTGTCAAAGATTATTGTTCAAGTATAAAAAGTTTAAAATAGTTACAACACTTTAAGAAATACATATGTAAGACATTCAAGTGAGAATGAGGCTAAGATTCATGTAGGTTAGTTTGTCCCATGGGATTTATTTACTAAGAATTATTAAGAAGAATCCCAATTTTGATTGTAATTTGGTATCTGACATTTTGACTAAGTCAGAATTATTGGATGATATAGTTAATCATCACAATAAGTATAGAGACCTTATGAGAAGGGAACTAAGTAAATTTAAGGTTTTTGAGGAGTTTTACATGCCTCAAATTTTGATTGATGATGGTGAAACAAGTTCTTGTAGGAAGTGGAAATCAAAATTTTAAAACATCCTCACTCCCATATATAATGAAATAATTAAGGAGAGGTTGATGTAGATCATCTAAACCTTATCATGGATTCATTTTCCAAATTAGAATCTAGTTTGTTTGTTTTTCCTAATATGATACAAGTTTTGATTGGTAATGAATACACCACACATGTGGAGAGGGTCAACCAATTTTTACCACCCAAGATATACACATCAATGAGACAAGGTGAAGAAAAAGATGAAGATAGTGTAGCAACTTGAGTTGCATTTCAATCGATCTCCACCAACTAGGCTTAGTTGTTGTATGGGCTTATTAGTAATAAATGTTAGAGGTTTCTTATCATCATTAAGGAGAAATTTATAAGAGATCACCCCCATATGAAAAAATAAATTCAAAAAATATCTTCAACTTTTTGAAGTGGTTCCTACTTTTGTAATTATGTTTTTCTTCCCTTGTATCTATAAAAGGGAATTTTGAGTCCTTAGTTTTGTACTCTTTTTATAGAATTAAGGTTTTGTATAGTCTCGTCCTCTAAAGTTCAAAGAAGAAATTTTATAATTTTTCTCTATAATAACAACATATGACTCAAACAAATATTTTTTTTTCTCATATTTGAATATCAATCTATTACTATCTCCACATTGTAACAAATCCTCCCTTGAATCAATATAATAAAAGATTGTTCATGATTCTCATATCGCATTTGTTGTTATAAATGTATAAATTGTTAGCTTCTATTCAAGGAATGGATTAAATATGATTTTAGTTTATTCATTAAAGATTATGTTGTTATAGTAAGGATTTGTAAGTAGATTAATAGTATTGTCTCTTTGTTGGTTCCTCATTCTAATGCAATGAGGCTATAAGAAGCCATAGATTAAATCTATTATAGGAGATTTTTAATTCATTTCTTGACTTTACAATGGAAAAGGAACCAACCAAAATGATTCATAGATCTTAATCAAACACAAAAAAATTGAAATGTAATTTTATTAAAATTTATTATTTTATGCTTAATCCACACTATCAAGAAATATAGAGAAGATAGAGGGTTTTGAAGATGATTTAGCCAATCAAGCCAATATTCTATAAAAATAGTGTGAAAATTTTGTTTAAGAATCATTGTAAGAACTACTATATGATTAAATGAAGTTATAGGGGAACCCACCTTGGTTTTCCAAATCCTAAGGTGTAAAGGAGACAACTATAAAATCTATCTCATGTTCGTTGGGCATTGACCTACAATATTTGAGTATAGGATATAACTAACCCTTAGAAAAATGTAGATAATTAGTTAGAAACACCAACAATGTGGTAAGTTATTATTAAGATATAAATTTTATATAGAACAATTCAATCTTAATAAGTAGCTTCGGGAGTGTTATATATTAATTTAGGGTAAATTTGAAGGGTACAATAAGAATGGTGTATTGCTATAAGTTTAATGTTTAGGTTCTAATAAGTGTAAGTATGATATAATATTATGATATGAATAATACATAAGAAATATTCAAGGACTAAGGAATGACCATGAGCATAAAATGTAAAGGAAGAAACAAGATGATAAAAAGGGAAAGACAATAGAATCAAAAGATAAGAAAATTTAAATGTGAAATAAAAGAAAAATAGAAATGATGAGTTAAGTGTAGGAATAAAGAGGATTTAAATAGGGAAAGAAAAATTTAAAACCAATAATGTCCCTCTAAGTTTGAAGTTAAGAATAAAATTAAAGATAGAAAGTGAAATTAGTGTGAAAATGAAAAATTATAAATGGATGTAATTTTTTGATTTGGAGATTTTATTATAAGGAAGAGGTGTACCCAATTTTGAGGAGAAATTTATGGTTAAGAATATTCATTGAATTCATAGGACCACAAACTTTTTATGGATTACACAAAATTAACATTTGATCAAAGGTTATGTGATGAAGGGTACTCCCCTTACCATCACAAAATCACAATAATAACTCGGGTTTGCACAACAAAAAATGCAAAGAGAATAGTGATAGTTTATTAATATTGAAATGGATAAGTGATTATATCAATACACGAGATTTTCTGGTTATAATAAAATCAATGAAACTTTTAGTTTGACCTTCGGATAGTGCTCTATGATCTCCTAACCAACATTCACTCCACCTTCTCTATTTTTTCTCTAGTTCTTCATGTATCTCTTTATTTGGCCTTGTCATACTATCTCTTTTCCTTTTACTTATATTTTTCCTTAAGTTCAACCTCATTAATTGTCATTCTTTCTCCCCATGTAGTACCACTAGTTGTCTAGTGAGTATCTAGATCTCCTAGGTGGTTACATTGTTATCAATAACTCCCAATCATCACTTTAGGTTTGAAATTATTTGACCAATCATCATGTTGATCCACAAAAAAAATGTGGAATCAATGAGTATAATCATGCCAAGTATCTATCATATTCACTTTTGTCCATCACCTTTGACCAACTCATGTATTCATCATCCTTCCTACCATCACCATTTTGAGGGGATGTTAAGTGTCGACCTTCCGACATGAAAGACTCACACCATTGCAACTCCATCATGTCTATTTATTTCCATAATTAATGTCATTGAAACAACAAAAGGAAATGAAACCAAGTCCCATAGAATTCATGTCATAGCGATGAACCATTCTGATAAAGCATTGAATGTTGAATAAGTCAAGGTGTAAATCTTAACATAGTAGCTTGAAACCCAACTATCATACTTGGAAAATTTACATTCGATCCATCCATAATTGAAAAGAAATAGCTCAGATCTATTTGGTTGATGTAAGATTTCTCTCAGACCCTGGATGCTCCTACATCATTATGTGCAAGCTAGAGGTTCCACTTTTTGGCCAAAAAGTGGAAGTTATTTTCTATAAAATCAAAGTTTGTCATAGTTGGGATAAAAAAATTAAAACACTTACACATAGACTATCAATATTGTGGAAAAATATGAAATATAGGATGTTTATAATTTTAAAATCTACAATTTATTCTAATACCTAGATAACAAAAAATAGTTTTGTATAGGATGTAAAAAAGTGACCTAAAAAAATATGTTGAAGGCCAAATCATGCATGTGTATGACAAACAAAATAAGTAGTAGTTGAAATAATTTCTTAAAATACTTTTGTCAAAATGTATGTATATGATGTTGGTTATTGGTGAAGATTATTTTTTGTATCTTTTAATAAATATTATTTTTTAAATTATTTTCTTACTCAGATTAAGGTATTTTTTAGGACGCCTCAGGTACAACCAACATAATTTGACCTAAAATATTTTTACGATGAAATTATTTTTTCATCATGCAGATAATGGTGTCTAGATTGATTAGAGATGATTTTTTTTTTAAATGTTACAAATCAAAAGTTACTAGGGTAAGTGCATGGATCTGTGACACAATTTTGGTGTCAAATTACAAAAAAAATCCATAATAGGCCATATTGTGCTCACCAAATTTGGAGAGCACAAAATTTGGTGACGACCAAATTTGGTGAACTCTCCAAATGGCTTTACCATTTGGCGAGTGCCAAATGGCTTGAATTTTTCAATGAATGAACTTGTGAAGTCTTTCTTTTCGCAATGACTTTTAGAATGCATTTTTCTAAACTCTTTGATTTTCTCTTTCTCTACTAGGGAAACTATATACATTTACATATGGACATTTACTTTCTTATAATTTAAGTTATATTTCATGTATATAGTTTCAGGATGTTTGAGAGTGGTTTTAGATCTCTAGGAGTTATAATGTAAATTCTAGTTTTTGGAAGATCTTAAAAATTTTAGACAGTCAAATTTTAGTAATTAACAGTTCAAATTTCAGTAATCATGAGGTCAAATTTTAGTAGTTAGCAATTTGTATCATCTTTCTCTCTCACTCTCTCCTTCTCTCTACTCCTTATCCATCCACACTCTCTCTCCCTTCCTCCCTCTCTCCCCTCTATCTCTCTCATACCCCTCTATCTCCTCCCTACATCTGCTTCCCTCCATCCCCTCTCTGATTCTCTCTATCTCTTCTCTCTCTACTTATCTTTATCTCTCCTCTCTCTATCTCTTTACCTACCTCTCCCTCCATCACTTTGTATCTCACCTATGTCTCCCTCCCTACCTATTTCCCTGTCTAATCTCTATCCCTCCTCTCCCTTCCTCTACCTACATCTCTCTCCCACTCTCTATCCCTCTCTTCCACCTCTTTCTCTCTAACTCTCTCCTCTCTATCTCATAGTTCTCTCTCCCTCCCTCTCACTCTCTCCTCTCTATCTCACCACTCTATCTATCTCTCTCTCACACACACCTCTATCTCCCTCACTAACATTCCCTCCCTCCCTCCTTCCCTCAATACTTCTCTCTATCTCTCCTCTCTCTTCCTCTCTCGACCTCACCCTCCCTCCCCTTATTTTTTCTCTTCCCCCAATCTCTCTCACTATTTTTCCTCCATCCCTCCTCTTTTTGTCTCAATTTCTCCTTTTCTCTATCTCACTCACTCACACACACACACCTCTATCTCCCTCCCTACCTCTCCCTCCCTCCCTCCCCTTTCTACTCTCTATCTCTCCTCTCTCTTTCCCTCTCTATACCTACCTCTCCCTCCATAACTCTCTCTCCATCCCTCTATATCTCACCTATGTCTCCTTCCCTACCTCTTTCCCTCTCTACTCTCTATTTATCCTCTCCCTTCATCTACCCACCTCTCTCTATCTCTCCATCCCTCTATTTCTCTCACTCTCTCCTCTCTATCTCACCATTATCTCTATTTGTACCTCTCACCCCCTCCTCTCTAAATCACCATTCTCTCTATCCCACTTTCCCTCCCTCCCTCTCTATGTCTCACTTATCCCTTTACATCTCTCCCCCTATCCCTCCACTCTCTACTTCTCTCTATATCTCCTTCCCTCTCTATTTATCTTTATCTCCCCTCTCTCTCTATCTCTCTCTCTCTCATGCATGTGCACGCACACACACACAATCACCTCTATCTCCTCCCTACCTATCCCTCCCTCCCCTCTCTACTTCTCTTTATCTCTCCTCTCTCTATATCTCCCTCCCTCTCTACCTATATTTATCTCCGTTGTCCCTCTATTTACCTACCTCTCCCTTCATCACTATGTATCTCACCTATGTTTCCCTACCTACCTAGGGTTGAGGGATTAAGGGTTGAGGGTTGAGAATTGAGGGTTGAGGGTAGAGGGTAGAGGGTATAAGGTTGATGGTAGAGGGTATTGTGTAGAGGGTTTAAGGGTTAAGGGTTGAGGGTTTAGGGTTTAGGTTTGATTGTTTAAGGGTTTAAGGGTTGAGGGATTAGGGTAGAGAGGGAGGGAATGATGGAGGGAGAAATGGAGGGAGAAGTGAGATAGAGTGGAGAGAAGAGGAGGGATGGATATAGATATATGAGGCTTGAGGATCCAATGTATAGGGTAGAGGGTTGATAATTGAGGGTATAGGGTTGATGGTTTAGGGTATTGGGTTGAGGATATAGGGTTGAGGGTAGAGGGTATTGGGTTGAGGGTAGAGGGTAGAAGGTTTAAGGGTTTAGGGTTGAGGGTTTAGGGTTGAGGGTAGAGGGTTTAGGGTATAGGTTTAAGGGTATATGGTTTAAGTATTAGGGTTGAGAGTCTAATGTATAGGGTTGAGAGTATAAAGGTTTAAGGTTTAGGGTTTAAGGGTTGAGGGTTAAGGGATTAAGGGTTGAGGGTTGAGAATTGAGGGTTGAGGGTTTAATGCATAGGGTAGAGGGTTTAAGGGTTTAGGATTTAAGGGTTAAGGGTTAAGATTTTAATGTTGATGGTATAGGATTGATGGATTAGAGTTGACGGTCCAACATATAGGGTAGAGGGTATAGGTGTTGAGGGTGTAGGGTTTAAGGCTTGAGGGTTGAAGGTAGAGGGTTGAAGGTTGAAGTTTAAGGGTTGAGGGATAAAGGTTTGAGGGTTGAGAAATTAGGGTAGAGAGTTTAATTAGTTTTAAGGGTTGAGGGATTAGGGTAGAGGTTTTAGGATTTAAGGGTTGAGGGTTGAGGGATTAGGGAAGAGAGGGATGGATGGATTGAGGGAGATATGGAGGGAGAAGTGAGATGGATATAAGGAGAGAAGAGGATGGAGATACTGAAATAGATGAGGGTTGAGGATCCAATTTATAGGGTAGAGGTTTGAAAATTGAGGGTATACGGTTGATAACCTATAGGGCTAATGGTTTAGGGTATTGTGTTGAGGGTATAAGGTTGAGGGATTAGGGTTGAGGGTAGAGGGTAGACGGTTTAAGGGTTTATGGTTGAGGGTTTATAGATAAGGTTAGAGGGTATAGGGTATAGGTTTTAGGGATTAGGGTTGAGGTTCCAATGTATAGGGTAGAGGGTATTGGGTTGAGAGTAGAGGGTTTAAGGGTTGAAGGTTGAGAGTTTAAGGTTAAGGGTAGAGGGTAAAGAGGATAGAGTTAAGGGATTAGGTTTGAGGTAAGAGGGTATTGGGTAGAGGGTAGAGGGTAGAGGGCATAGGGTTTAAAGGTAGAGGGTTAGGGGTAGAGGGTTTAAGGTAGAGGGTTAAGGGTAGAGGGTTAAGGGATTAAGGGTTTAGGGTTTAAGGGTTAAGGGTAGAGGGTAGAGGGTTAAGGGTAGAGGGGAGAGAGATAGAGGGAGTGAGAGAGAGACACCTGAGAGGGAGAGGGGGTAGGAGGGAGAGACTTAAGAGAGATACAAAGAGAGAGAGAGGGAGTGGGAGAGAGATAAAGGGAGAGAGGGTTAAGGGTAGAGGGTTTAAGGGTTAAGGGTTTAGGGTTTAGGGTTAATGGTAGATGGGAGAGAGATAAAGGGATTGAATGAGAGAGAGACCTGAGAGAGGGAGAGGGGGTAGGATGGAGAGACTTGAGAGAGAGAGAGAGGGTAGAGGGTTTAGGGGTTTAGGGTTAAGGGTAGATGGGAGAGAAAGAGAGATAGTGAGAGAGAGAGGGAGTGGGAGAGAGATAGAGGGTAGAGGGTTAAGGGTAGAGGAGAGAGATAGGAGTGAGTGAGTGAGAGAGAGACCTACGAGAGGGAGAGGAGTTAGGAGGGAGAGACTTGAGAGAGAGAGAGGGGAGGGAGGGTGGGAGTGGGAGAGAGATAGAGGGTAGATGGTTAAGTGTAGAGGGAAGATGATGTAAGGTTTTAGAGTTTAATGGTTAAGGGTTTAGGATTTAGGGTTAAGGGTAGAGGGGAGAGAGATAGAGGGAGTGACTTAGTGAGTGAATGAGTGAGTGAGCGAGACCTAAGAGAGGGAGAGGGGGTAGGAGGGAGATTCTTGAAAGAGAGAGGGAGTGAGTGGGAGAGAGATAAAGGGTAGAGGGTTTAAGGG
>CM021108.1:492834072-492937773 GCA_007115665.2 Sequoiadendron giganteum | reverse complement strand
AGGGATAGAGGGATAGGTAGGTATAGAGAGAGGTGATATAGAGAGTAGAGAGAGATATATAGAGATAAAAGGAGAGGGAGGGGATATAGAGAAATGTAGAGAGGGAAGGAGGGAGGGGGAGATATATATTAGAGAGGGAAGGAGAGAGATGGACATGTAGAGATGTAGTTCTTGAGATCAAGGGAGAGAGTGTCAGATAAAGGGATGAAGATAGTGAGAGAGAGAGAGAGGTCTAGAGAATAAGAGATGAAAATGAGTGAGATAGAGAAAGAAAGATGAAATTTGACCTCCTGATTATTGAAATTTGACTAAGTAATTTTTTTTAAAATCTTCCAAAAACTAGAATTTTTATTATAACTCCTACAAATTTGAAACCAGTCTCAAACATATTGAAACTATATACATGAAATATAACTTAAAGTATAAGAAATTAAATGTCCATATGTAAATGTCAACTTATACTTAAATGTTTATTTCATGTATATAGTTTCCCTGGTAGAGAAAGAGAAAATTAAATAGTTTAGAAAAATGCATTCCAAAAGTCATGAATGACGTTTGGTGAGCACCAAAGTTAGCACTCACCAAATTTGGTGCTACCCAAATGAAGCAACCCATTTGGAAAACGCCAAATTTGGCATGCGCCAAATAGGTTGCATTGGGAAATACCAACCCAATGGGTTGGATATTGCATTGGGCATCCAACCCAAAAGGTTTGGACAACCATTTGATGCAAAAGACATGATTTTTGGAAAGGGTGCCAAATTTCTTCATATTTTTGTCTGTGCTCCTCGTCTCATTTGCACTTGTTTCAATGGAAGTTTATAAAAAAACCATGATAGAATTAACCTCTCTCTGATCTATCTAAATATATTTAGTTAAGGTTTTGATCCATAGCTTCTATTGTAAATGCCTTTGTTTTTTTATCAAAAACTAACATGTGCTAGTTGTAGGATAGATTTTTACTCGTTCATCGAAATGCAAAACAATTACATTTTTTGAAACTAGAATCCATTCTACACATGATGAAAACAAATCAATTTTTGATTAGTTTTCAAAAAATCTAGGTGGGAGCATGCTCAAATTTCATCCTTTTAGGATGTGTCCACTTTGAAAATTCATAAAATAGTATATATTCATTAAAAAAATTATCTGAAAGAATGAGGATAAACTACATGGTGTTATCTAATTTTTCACTATTTGGATTTTTGAAATTCTAAAAATAGGTTAATCAAAAAGGGGGGAGCCCTCAGGAACTATGTTTTATTTTTTTATAAAAATAGGACCTGTTTTGGCCCACCCCCTTTTTGAGACCCTTAATCTTCATTGATTTCAAAAAAAATAGTAGCTTAGAAACTAGACTCGGAGCACTTAAACTTTTTTTGTTGCTACATCTTGAAATTTTGAGTGTAACTATCTTCATTTTCTTGTGCAAATCAAATTTTGCTGATTTTAAAAAAAACTGCCATCTTAAGAGCCAAAATTGTGTCACAAATCCATGCACTTACCCACTAAAAAATACTAACATATATCATTTCAATTTTGTTAGGATTTTTTTCTAAAAATTAATAAATAAATATAAAAGTACATTTTTCTTTTATAAATTACATATTTTAAAACTATACATTATCATATATAATGGGTTTAATTTTCATCCAAATTTTAGAATAATTTTCTTTTATCCATATTGCCAAAGTTCTTTCCTTTTGAAAAATTTATTAGTCCTTTTGTTTAAAAATAAATAAATAAATGTTTAACATTAAAAAGAAATATCTTAAAAATGGAAATTGTCATCTATAATGGGTTTTAATTTCATCCAAAAATTCTTAAAAAAACTCATCAATTATATTGCTAGATGTATCGCCTATTCCACAAAAAATGAACCCAACTTCTTGCACTTACCCCACAACTCTCTATGGACACTTATCATGGTAGTGATTAAAAAAGTGGTAAATAGAAAATATATTTCAAACCAAAATAAAAACATTATAAATATAATAAAAATGTAATTTTCAAGTCCACATTAATTTAACTAACCCTTAATCTATTAGAATGATTTATCATGAAAGAAGATAATAGAAAAAAAACCAAATCAACACCGTACACAAAGAAACTACTACACCCTTAATATTAGAGTACATCGGGTTATAAATGGTTAGCTTGTGGCTATCTTAACTCCTAATTAAGTCATATTATTAATATTATATTGTTATTTAGTTGATTAGGTCAACCTAGGGGTTATATAGGGTTATCTAAGTTTTCCTAGTGGTATCCTAAGAATAAATAGGTATAAATAGCGTAATGCCCCACCAAGGAACCCTAGAGGACAACACAATACATGACATGAAAATGGAACAATTTTTTTTTTTAAGTATTGTGAATGGTGATCCTAGACCTACACAAGCACAAAGAATAAACACACAATTATCTCAATATGCAAGTTAGAAACAATATTCCCCATGGGATTCATTTGAAACAAGAAAATAAGAAATAATATAAAGAACATAATGAATGAAGTTATCAAATCCTATTCAAATGAACAAACTCTCAATCCCATGGGGGAATTGGTGCAATTTTGATGTGGAAAATGGCCCTTTCCCAATTCCTTGTAAGCTTTGATGATCAATTATGGAGACTGAATGCTCTTTGATGTAACACCCCACCATGCAACCCTAGAGGAAGTTGCAATTAAGTACTCAAACAAACTAATTTTTTTTTGTTTAAGTATAATTAATATGCAAGTTCACTACCCATTGCAACAACCTCTAAGGTTATGAGACTGAGATTGCTTATTAACCCACGAACAACATTAATGAATTGAAACCATAACATTTAATTACTTATGAAATTAAGAACACATACATTCCATACAAGATAAACTCATCAAAGAAAATAGAGATACCATATGATTTCATTTAACAATATGTTTACAACTCTCATTCCCTGAATGAGGTAAATCCAATAAGCATGATTAAAATTTACAACTTCCACCTCGATAAAAATGAGGGGTAATAAATCACAAGATACATCAGAACGAATCAAAACATAAAATGAAACTGGATCCCACGAGCTCTCCAACTGGGAATCTTGTCCACATGAACAAGAAGAAAACCCAACGGAGTAAGGTGCACATTCTACCCAACCAATTGGTACCCGAAGGCCCACCCCCCATGCTAGGAGATAGTAACAAGGATTTTTAGCCAAGACCATCAGACACACGCTAAAACATAACTGAACCAAACTAACACAATCAATCACATGTACAACATAAGTACAACTCTAACATGGTCACATTGCTTCCAGATATAAACAGATCAAGTATGTTAAGAAATTCATACACACATAATCAAATTCCAACTGTTGTCCTAGACAAAGTGTCATTGCACAGCTCGTCATGAGTTACCCATTGTAGATCTTCACAGGCCCCAACCCTCATACTTACTAATGAAGAATCAAATACCTGTCATAAAGACTAGATAGATGACCTTGCCATTACCAGCCTTCCCACTTACCCCAAGCCTAAACAAGCACTTGCGACTATGAGTGAGGCTAGAACTTATCTTGATTAGAGTGAAATACTACCTAAACTTCTAGGTACATTGTTTTAGTTATCACTTGATTAAACTACCTCTGAAGATTATCTAGTTTACCTCCTTGGGCTCTGGCGCCTAACATAAGCCACTCTTCTACTTGACAACATACCAAACAAACCAATCACCAAGGGTTCCAAAGTGCATACAAACTAGATAAAACAATCACTCCAACTCAAGGAGGAAACATAAAATAAAACTCACTTTGAACCTTGGAGGCAACAATTTCACATAATCCACTCCTTCCAAAGGAGGCACAAAACATCCCCGTTCATGGAAACCGGGTAATTTACTGATAACACACCATGCACTACCCAAGGGATTCACAACATGTTGACAACATGATAAGACAATCCACATAATTAAAACCCCATCTGGAATATTTAACAACTCTTTTGATCAATTTCCCCCAAAGCGATAACAGAAGGAATTACATTTAAACAAGCAATTTACCCATAATTAAATCTACTTTGGATTTCCTAAATCCACTTCTTTTATTAACATTCAGTACTTTATTTCCTTAATAAAACTGAATTGAATAATGTCTCTTTTAGACAAAGATGAAATTTAAACCAAATATCACATTCTCTAATTGTTTTCAATAATTATAAAAATAAACATTTATTTCAACCATTCAAAAAATAACATTTTAAAATAAATAAATGTTTCCTCTTCTTGACATAATCATTTCCAAAATAATTAACTTATCTTAACATCCATATTATTTAAAAACAAATATATTGTTCCATCCAAAATATATTATTTTTAAAATAAAGTCCATAATTTGACTAAGAACACAATAATATAGATCCCTTAATTACCTTTAAATCGTACCCTCAATTAAATAAATATTTTAATATATGGATATATTTAAAAATATATATACATATAACATAACTTAAAGCACAAATTTAAATATGTATTATTATTAATCTATATTGATATTTTAATATTATAAAATCTAATGTAAAATATTATTTAAACATATTTTAATATTAGAAAATATAACATATAAAATTATATATATATATATATATTATTATTAATATATATTAATATTTTAATATTATAAAATATAATATATAAAATATTACATATATATTTTATTTTTATTTTATTAAAAAAAAAAAAAAAATTGAAAAAGAATGAACCTCGTTATCTTCTCGGGCCGCGCGCTAGGGTTTGGGACTAGGCGGTCGACTGTGTACACAACCGACCCCACACTATAGGTGCGATTGTGTAAACACATCCGAACCCACACTATGGGTGGTGGTTGTGTATACACAACCGTCCCACAGTGGGCAGCCATGTGGGGTGCATTGGGCGTGGCTTCCCCCACTCGCCTCCCATGGGGGCATGGTGGGGGTAAGCCCCCAACAACCTTGTCCCAAAACATACTTTCATTTATTTTTATTTTATTTTTTTGTTTAAAAAAAAAAAAAATTAAAACAAAACCCCTACGGATAAAAATCTGCAATTTGGGCTAAGGGTCAAATTTTTTAAAAACAAATTTTGACAGCAAACTCCCATAAAATAAAAATACAATATATATATATATATATCTAT
Organism: Sequoiadendron giganteum; assembly: GCA_007115665.2. Lineage (NCBI taxonomy): Eukaryota > Viridiplantae > Streptophyta > Pinopsida > Cupressales > Cupressaceae > Sequoiadendron > Sequoiadendron giganteum. Next base: position 492,932,620 of record CM021108.1, on the reverse strand, counting down.
ATAAATATATATATATATATATGTATGTATATATATATATATATATTTCAGTATATATATATACATATGTATATATATTATATATTCTCAAAAAGGAATTTTCAGAACAAATTGACAAAACCATTCATAAAATAACCATTTTCAATTAAGAATACCATTTTTTTGAGAAAAATCAAATAGAAATAGAGGTTTTCAATTTTTGAAGCAAGATTTAACATGGGTTTTTCTTGCAAACAACAAATAGAATTTAAATATTTTCAAACAGCATAATAAACTTGTAACACCTTTCAAAATGAAAAACTAATTGAAAGAACCTGGTTCCAAAAGCTTGATAACTGATAATGGAGCAAAGCCTTCTCCTCAATTTCATTATCCTTCCTAGCAATCGAATTGAGCTTCACCAGAAAACACCAAATCCAAAATCCCCAACCAACAATAATCTTCTTCCCTTCTCTATTTTTCCAATTTTTCATCCTCTCTCCAAATTTCCATGAAAATTCATAATAAACAAAAAAATGAAATATCTCTTCAACCATCATAATCAATTTTCAAAAAAAACAAAAAATATCTCCATTTTCATTTTTGCATTGAAAATTTTCAAAAAAGAAATTTAAAACCTTTTTTAAAATTTCCAATTTAATCTTTTCAATTTTCCACTTTCACACAAAATATCTATAAATTTTAAAATGCATAACTTAATTTAATTCAACACAGTTAATTTAATTAATCAATAAAATAATTCTAATGGAAGATTAAATTAATTAGTAAATCAAATAACATTTCTAACATTATAACCAGATTAATTTAATCAACAACTTAAATACATAAGCCATTTATTTACCCTTTTCTAACTTGCAATTTAAATAGAATCAAGGCAAATAAAACAATATTTAAATCAACTAAACTAGACTAAAATCGACAACACACTATGACTAGGGTGATGACTTGGCACAAAAAACCTAGCTACTATCTCCCAATCGAATACCATTGGGAAATGGACATGATCAAACTTGTGAAACTAGGTGGAGTTGATGTCGTATACCTATTAACCTGCGAACAAAGAGTATGTTGAACATGTACATATATAACATAATAAAAAAAACTGTGAAGAGGAAATCATGGAATCGTAGGGTGCTCGCAAGCGAGTGGTGCAATCCCGTCCCCTTCACCAATCACGTGTTACTAATTGATGAATCTAACATCAACAATTTAATCAAAAACATAAAACATCATTAATTCAAATATCCACTTATGCTAATCTATAGCATACCATAATGATAACATCAGAATAAAATACCATCACATCAAAATATAACATTCACATCGCTTTATAGTTAGCGATCACATAGTAACCAAGTACCATTGTCAAAGTACTAACAGGAAACACACATACAAAAGAAGAACACTGTTCAATCAAAAGAGAAAAAATGAGGGGTATTACATTTGATGAGATTTCTTCATAACCTAGCTATAATCGATGAAAATGGATAAGGATGGATGAACATTGCTCAAAAACTTGAAGATAATGATGCATAAAGTTGTAGATCAAAAATTAAAATGAGAGTCTTCTATAAATAGAAAAGAATGATGGTGAAAGAGGCAAAATGGATGAATGTGGGACAACAGACCAACCAATAGGAAGAGGCCACTTGTCAACATGTGATTGGAGGAGGAATGGGCTCATTTTGATGGATGTGCACATAAATATGGTTAGGTGGAATCTGAAATTGTTGAAATGACAAGTTTGAGGGAGAGAGGAATGGAGTAAATGCCACTTGGCTCAAGGAAAAGGACATGTAAGAGGCCTTTAATTCCTTGTTGGATGCACTCATCCCTTTTGGAGGTATTTTTTGAATTTGAGGAATATTCCCTCATTGATGCCATGTTGAGAGAAAATAGAAGAATTTACTACATAAAATAAAATGATTTATTGTGCAAATTGTAAAATCTAGAGGATTTGATGGATTAGGATTAGGATTAATCAAGATTTGATTAATCTAGATAAAAATTAGCTGATTTGACAATTTGACTTAGATTTTTGGATTAATTTACATCAAAGTTGAGAGAAAAATGAATTTAGATTTAATTAAATAAAGTTTAATTTATTTAATTAAAGGGAATGGTGCTATTTTTAAATCAAATAAAGATAAACTTATTTAATTTAAATGAGATGACTTTGGAGATTAATTAAATAAAATGGATCATTTAATTAAAAGAGGGACTATAGGATTAACTAAACAAAATGATTTATAATTAATAGAAGAGGATGTCTTAATTAGATAAATTTGATTTATTTAATTAAGAGATGAAATATGATGAATTTAATTAAATAAATATTATTTAATTAAATGACTAGCTGAGGAGATGATTAAGGATGAACTGGTGTTAGAAAGATCAAGATCAAGTGTATAGGATCAATCTGTATATTTTATGTGTCTATATTTTTCCCCTCTTTGAAGCAATGTACTTGTTGCGTTGGTTCAAAGAATAAACTGCCAAGATCAAAATTCAAAATTTTCTAATTTTTTTAGATGCCTTACTGCTACCCCCATGAGAAGAATTACTATGGCATACTGCCCTCTCAAGAGATTGGACAAAAATTTGGATTTTGGGGCGATCACTTGAAAAAAGAGGACAAGTTGCTTGACGGGTCTAGAAAGAGTCTAGGATGCAAAAAATGTGCCAAAACATGAAAAAAAGATGTAAAACAACCCTTGATTGGGAAAAAATGAGATTGGGGGTGCAAAACCCTAGCTAGTCGACCAAATAGGACCAAAAAACCCTTACTTTCATGCTTAAATAGCCCTTAAGGGGTCACTTTCAATTCATTTTCAAACCTATCCTTTAAGAGATTTTACAATTTTGAGCTCTGACCACTATTCGAGATGGCACAACAAGTGCTTCCACATCATGTTTTGGATCAAGTGTGAGTGTATTAGTGGCCAACAAGTAGAGGACCATCGGTATGTGACCCTTACCCAACTTTTTATTTCATTTTTCATGCACATTAAATAGGGTCAAAGGTCAAACAGAGTCAAGTGACGTTGTTTAGAGATAGTGAAAGTGCTTAATCAGCATTGTGCAGCCTCAAAGAGCATTGCATTTGCAAATTGCACTATCTTGGTTTAGTTTAGTAAATTAGGGTTAGGCGGAAAAGTCCGTTGCATTTGAAAATTGTGCTATAGCAGTGTAATTTAGAACTTAGGTTTAATAGGAAAAGTGGTATGTGGCCAAACTATGACATGGTGGTGTAGTTTGAACTTGAGGGGGTCCCATCAGTGTTGTTTGGAACTTCCAAACAACAACGCAATTGTAAATAATGCTACAATTTTTGTTTCAATTGTGAAAAGTCAAAACAAGATCCCAATTTTTTACAAAACTTGACATTGTGGCTTTAATTTTGTAGGAGGACCTAGGGATTTTACATTCACATGAGTACAGGTCCTTGGTTCTTAGCTAACTAGTTGGTATGTATGAGCTGCTTTAGGAGCACCTTGGGGTGATCAGTTTATGGTATGTCACCTATGCTCCTCCCATCCGAACACACCTAGGCATGATGACAGCCCTGGCAGACCGATGACATAGTGAGATGCCATCATTTCACTTAGTTGTAGGTGAGGCAATAGTTACTTTGGAGGATATCTGGTGCATCCTTCGATTGCCCATCCATGGAGAGTGAGTGATCTATGATGTGGATACTAGGATAAATGCTTGCTTTGAGGTTATGGGCCTCGATGAGATTGTTTTTATCGAGGGACATATTTAGTTAGAGTGGTAAAGAGGCACAATGTCCACCTTTAGATTGATCATTGCTGCTATCATCTCAGGCCTTGTGGCACCAGATCGGTGCAGCCGATATTTTAGTCCAGGATGGGGTCTTGCATGGGAGAAGATGCTCCACATGAGAGTGTTTTTCATGGGGGCTAGTGATGTTGGCCTCATTGTACCATGATCTTTATGAGTTCACCTACTTGGACAGCTGAACCATTGAGGTTGGGGTTACACTCTTGCATGTCTAGGCCTAGGAGCACATTGCAGTGCTTTTCCCATTGGTTACACCGATTGTCCTAGAGCCAGATGATCCTATAGTCTAGCGGTACATAGGGGAATTGAGTTATTTTACTCACACAGGGGAAACCGACATCCCTTATTAGAGGAGGGTGATTGATGAGATGATAGTTTTCACTTGGAGGCCTTGGATTGGCATTCTTTCTTGGTACGATGATGTACAATAGCTCTTTTTGTGAGACAAGATAGGCTTATGCAATACAAAGAGCATGCCATGATAGAGAGGTATCTTATAGATCGAGTGGCCAAGTAGTTTGGGAATAGACATGACCTTCTGATGACCAATACGTGGCCATATTTACACATAATACAAGGGAGACTACATGGGGTAGGCCGATCCCAACTGATGAGAAAATGACATTATTCAGATAGCTGGTGGCTAGGCTATGGCCTTATGATTAGGGATTTGAAAATGCAAGGGTTACAGTGGCATATACTACATGGTTTAGACCACCTATCAAATTGACATACCCAAGAGCAACACCCCTACAACAGAGGCCTAGAGGTAGATCAACAGGTCGGGCGTGGGGGCGAGGAGGCAAAGGAGGAGGTGGACCACCTCTAAATTAGAGGGGACAAAGGGATCATGTGCCTGCAGATCAGAAGAGAGATGTGTTGAGAGACCACCAACAACACTCCTCGCCACCACCACCACCACCTCAGCCAGATCAAAGAGATTCCTTGATACAACAACTACAGGCACAGGTGTAGGTCTAGGTATTGATTGATGAGAAGGACCAGACCAAGTATGAGCGGGATCAAGAGATAGGGATGAGGTGATAGTTAGAGAGTATGGCCATTGCTTCTCAGGGTAGGACAGTCTCGACACATATGTATTGCGAGTTTGTCTGAGAGGCAGAGTACTATAGGCTACACTATTGACAAGTCATACTAATAGGGGCCTTAGTACTAGAGTTTTACTAGTAGATAGGGATGAGATAGCCTGAGGATCAAGCTGAGAGATAGGTGGGGGAGGAGAATAGCCAGTAGGGCCAACCACCATGATACCTCTTTTTGATTGACAATATTCTTTTTGATTCATGAGCTTTTTTTTTGATAGCCTTGTGGACATTGTATACCTGATTGATACATACATTTGACCCCGATCCTTGTACCATGACAATTACATTTTTGATGATATATATGATTGATCAATTTATTTATGATGTGTTCTATTTTATTAATGCATTATGGATGGATTTATTTAATTTCCTATATGCGATGATATGACTCTATCTTAAGTGATGCATGCATTTATTTTATGTGATGTATGAAGTTATGATGTGATGAAAATGTGATGATGCATATATGATATGATGATACTGTAGACACTCAAATTTATCCTCGCAATCATCACATTATTCATCTATTGATTAAAATGATCAATTCATTCAATACTTTCTTCTATTCATGCATTTCATCAAATGATTAAATAATCTCATTATCGTTTGCATCCGTCGCATTATCATTTTTGCACTATCATTCATTATCATAATAATTTCATTATCATAATCATTCACTAGCATTTCATAATAAAACTATATTATCATTTAAATCACATCATTTGCATAAATCATCCACTTCATATTGCATTTCAATAAATCATTAAATCATTAAAATATTATCACCACATGATCATTCATAATGCATAATAAATAATAATCGTTCATAAAACATTTCATAATCATTCATAAATTAAATAATTTCATTTCGACAAATTATCGTTCTTACATAAATCACTCTCATAAAACATTAAAATAATTCGTAATAAAATATTAATAAATAATTTTCATCCACATTAAAAATATATGCATTTAATCATTTTATTCAATCCTTCACCATGCATTTAATCTATCTTCTTTACCATTTCCACTCATATGCATTTCATTTCACTACACCATGTGGGATTTTAAAAATTCATTATTGCAATATCCATTTATCCCACATCTCTCATTCTCAACCTCTCCATCATCAAAGAGGCCTATTTAAACATGACTCTCTTCTCATTTTGACCCCTACAAAAGTCTTGGATCTCTACATTTTTGCATCTACTTCCATTATCTTTCTTTACATTTCAATTTCAGCATCTAAGTTGTTTGCATTTCATTTTTAATCTCCATTCATCATAGCTCTTTGTGCCCATGATTTTATTGAGATCATTTTGAATATAAGCACAAGGTCTCGAATGATAGGAGAACAATAGAGATTAGTTTTAGTGAAATCATTTTCTGTTTTGAGTAGTTTAGATGTTTTGTTTTATGATTTTGTTTTCAGAATGAAACAACTCTATTGAGGTGCCATAAAAGAGTGATTTTGGTTTATAGAATCATTTATTTCAGCATGCACACATTATGGTCAACCCTTCATATCCCTTTGATCCAAGCATACCAATGCCACCTTTTCCTAACAATTGGGACATACCGAAACTTGACAAATATAATGGAAAAGGGATCCTAAACATCACTTAAGACAATTTTGTGCTACTACCATGGAATTTGCAGTTGATGACACATACCTTATGAGATTATTCCCCCATAGTCTAGGAGGAGAAGCTATGGAATGGTTTTCACGATTATCCCCAACCATCAAATCCTTTCAAGAATTGGTTGATACATTTGTCTCCAATTATAGTTTCAATTGTGACTTTAAAGTGACCATGAAAAACCTTTTCAACACTAAACAAAAACTAGGTGAATCTTTTGTGTCATTTTTACAAAGATGGAGATATTTAAAAAAACGATTACCTTATGCCATTCCTGATCAAGAATTGGTTGACCTCTTTTGTCAGAATTTGAACAAAGAAATTGGAAGGGAAGTTCACCTCAAATGCTTGGATTCCTTTGATGATGCCATAGAAATGGGATTTCAAATCAAACAAACTCTCATTGATGATGGAACCATAAAACTTAATAATGACACAGATCAAAAATAAAATTCAAACAACAAGACATATTTTTGGGTAAAGAACAAGAATGTAGTCAATGACGAAGTTGTTGATGCAAAAACAACTAAAACATCATCACCTATTTACAATCTCAAAGGTTTATCTTTAGATAAAGGAAAAGAAAAACATAGAAGTTTCCCTAAACGAAGTTTCCCTAGATCAAGATGTCTGTGAACTCTGTAAGAAATTCCATATACACCATCATTTCTCCACACCTTACTATCCTCAAGGTAACGGCCAAGCTAAGGCCTGTAACAAAACCATTCTTAAAATTCTTAAAAAGATGGTCAATGAAGCTGGTTGAGATTGGCATATTCAATTGAATCCTACTTTGTGGGCTTATCGCACGAGTATCTACACTCATACAGGTGCTACCCCCTATGCCCTTGTCTATGGATCTGAAGCCATCTTGCTCATCGAGGTTGAGTTACCATCTTTGCAGATCTCCTTGGGCAATCACATCAGTGATGAATAATACCGAGCTTCTCATTTGCAGGAATTGGAGCTATTAGATGAACAAAGACAAATTTCTTTTAACCATCTTAGAGCATATCAACAATGAATGAGTCAAATTTATAATCAAAAAGTGAAACCACACACATTTGAGGTTGGAGATCTTGTTCTTCATGAAAATCCTCGCAATCAACAAGATAGAGAAAAGAAGGGTAAATTTGAGCCTAACTGGTTGGGTCCATACGTTATCACTGTTGTTTATGGATCTGGGGCATACCAGTTATCTACTCCAAAAGGTGAATTTCTTCATGATCCCATCAACACTATGCACATTTGCAAATTTTATACCTGAGTACTTTAGAGGGTACACTCTTTTAAAGTCTTGAAAAAATACAAAAAAAAATGGAAAAAATGAAAAAAAAAAAAGAAGTAAAGAGAAATCAATTCGTTCAATGGTGAAAACCACTTCGGTGGTGCCTTGAGCAAGTACCATGGTGAAAAATGAGAAATCGGTGCCATGTGTAGAGGCTTGCTCCTTCTTCCTTTGGAGCTCTACTTGATCTTTTCATCCCATTTTTCAGTCACCCTCCACTTCATAATATCCTTTTCACACTCACCATGGCTTGTGAATTGTTCGACAATCCCCTCACTTGCTCGCTTTGTCATGCGTACTAGGTTGGTCCTATTGCTCACTAGGGCATTTCCTCAACCTTAGCCATGGGTTAGGATATTGAGCATCTCACAGTCAGAGAAACTACCCTCTTTTTCTATCTTCTTGCTTGAGATCCATCTCTCTCCATTGTAAAGTATCCTAAAAAATCCATAAAAATCATAAAATGTCTTGAAAAAATTCCATAAAAATCATAAAATGTCCTGAAAAAATCCAAAAAAATCATAAAGTGTTTTGAAAAATCCATAAAAATCATAAAGTGTCCTAAAAAAAATCCATAAAAAAATCATAAAATGCCTTGAAAAAATTCATAAAAATCATAAAGTGCCCTAAAAAAATCCATAAAAATCATAAAATGCCCTGAAAAATCCAAAAAACATCAAATATTCCAAATATCCAAAAAAATCAAATAACTTCAAAAATCCCTCAACAATGACACTTTCAACTCACCACATAGCTTTGAACTTCAGCAAAATCAAATTGCATCATGAGTAACAATTAAGCAAATATTGTAGCATACCTATCAATCCCTTTTTCCAGATCCAATCAAAAGCGTACAACTGTACCAAGAATCAGTTCCATATCGAAGCATGATGCATGTTTGTTTGTTTATCTTTGATTGTTTTATCATTTTATCTTTGGTGGCATGTCTTTTAGCTTCTCCAGGATGTCTGGGAGTAGAGAGGCGATGATGGGGCATGTTCACTTGTTTGTTGCCTATGGATTGTTTCTTATTCATAGGATGACTCGCCTTAAGACATGGTTATCTAAAACCATTGTGGACCTATGAATCTAGTATGGATGAGTGCATTCCTTGTCTGATAGTGTCTTCCATGCAATAAGTATTCAAGTCATCTAGGGTCCTTATACGTAGATGCTTATACTTCATTAGTAAATAAAAATGCAAATAGTATTCAAGTCATCTCGATGTTCATGTTATCTAGATGTTTATACTAATTTGCAACATAATAAGCTTGATGATGATAAAAGCACTTAAAAGGAACAAGAGGCTTCATCACCTTCATTTTCTCCCACCTTGCATCTTCCATTTATTGCATTTCATTTTCTTCATCTTTCTTGTCGCAAGGAAATCAATCAACTTGCATCTCCAAATCTCATGTCCCCTTAATCAATCAATCAATCATTATATCAACTTGTCTTGTGCTTTCGTCAATCTCAATTAGCTTCATCAACTCATCAACCTAGCTATACTGATCATTTCCATCAATTTTTCAGTTTCACCTATCAATTGTGCATTTCCATCAAATGTACATCACTACTTTATCACTTGTGCAATATCAACCATCTAATCATTTTATTGACATCTATCGACAGATTAATCTTCTTACAATCTATCTGATCAATCTCTCGAGGGGGCATATCACTCTTATCATATTCCTTACCAAGATATATTTGGGGCATGTATCAGTTAATCAATCTTTTTTCTTTGAAACAACTTGACAAGCTACTTTGTCTCAAAGAGGGGCAAAATGTAGACACTCAAATTTGTCCTCGTAATCATCACATTATTTGTCTATTGATTAAAATGATCAATACATTCAATACTTTATTCTATTCATGCATTTCATCAAATGATTAAATAATCTCATTATCATTTTTGTACTATCATTCATTATCACAATAATTTCATTATCATAATCATTCACTAGCATTTCATAATAAAACTATATTATCATTTAAATCACATCATTTGCATAAATCATCCACTTCATATTGCATTTCAATAAATCATTAAATCATTAAAATATTATCACCACATGATCATTCATAATGCATAATAAATAATAATCGTTCATAAAACATTTCATAATCATTCATAAATTAAATAATTTCATTTCGACAAATTATCGTTCTTACATAAATCAATCTCATAAAACATTAAAATAATTCGTAATAAAATATTAATAAATAATTTTCATCCACATTAAAAATATATGCATTTAATCATTTTATTCAATCCTTCACCATGCATTTAATCTATCTTCTTTATCATTTCCACTCATATGCATTTCATTTCACTACACCATGTGGGATTTTAAAAATTCATTATTGCAATATCCATTTATCCCACATCTCTCATTCTCAACCTCTCCGTCATCAGAGAGGCCTATTTAAACATGTCTCTCTTCTCATTTTGACCCCTACACAAATCTTGGATCTCTACATTTTTTCATCTACTTCCATTATCTTTCTTTACATTTCAAATTTCAGCATCTAACTTGTTTGCATTCTCTTTTAGAATATTTGCATTTCATTTTGAATCTCCATTCATCATAGCTCTTTGTACCCATGCTTTTACTAAGAGCATTTTGAATATCAGCACAAAGTCTTGAATGATAGGAGAACAATAGAGATTAGTTTCAGTCAAATGATTTTATGTTTTGAGTAGTTTAGATGTTTTGTTTTATGATTTTGTTTTCAAAATGAAACAGCTCTATTGAGGTGCCATAAAATAGTGATTCTGGTTTATAGAATCATTTGTTTCAGCATGCACACAGATACAAATTTATTTTTATGAGATGCTTAATAAACCTATATGATATGTAAATGCAATGTTTTTGTATTTTTCCTTATGTGTTTATGATGGTAATATATGGATGTCATGATGCTATTTATATGATTATGTGATGGATACTAATGCAATCATGATGTGAAAATGCAATGATGCTAAATGGTTATGATGATGGATGATATGAGATGACCTATGATGGCATTTAATGGTTATGATTATGATTATGCATCATTATTTGTGATCATGCAATGTAATGGTATGAATGCAATGATATAGATGCAATTTTTAAGATACTTAGAATAATAAATCTCTATTAGTCTTCATAACTTTAGAAAATGATGTGATATGTAATTCCTATGCAATGATTCATGTTTTACAATGATGCATGAATGTAATGTTATGATATGACATAATGTACTATGATATGCAATGATTCATGAAATTATTATGATGTGATATACCTATGACATGAATGCCTATTGATACGTAACTATTTATGATGCTATGATGATTATGGGGTGTTATGCGATGATGCAAATGATATGATGGTGCATATGTGATTATGCAATGGATATTTTGTATATGATATGATTTAATAATACCTATGTGATGATACTAAAATGAATGAAAATTTATGAGATTCTTAGAATAACCAACATATATTAATGATGATATGCAATGTATGCGAGATGATTAATTTTTCTATATGATATGATAAGATATGATATGCATTATGCTAACAGTTTGTGGATGTAGGGTGGATGCATTGGTGATGATTTTGATTAACTATCATGGTACCATGTTAGTATGAAGAGAAGATAGAAGAAATGGGATAATGAAAAGAGGATCCAACAAGCCTACATTATTAATGATGGTAATGATGATTTTCTTATCAGGAATTAGGATTTTAAAAAGGGCCATTTACCTTATGTTTGATAATACACATAGGTACGATGCATCAAGGTATGAAGAAATAGGATGGAATTATACCTAGTGTGATGAGATTTGACTCGACAATCAGATAGGAGTACTCATGTTCACACCTGGCATACAAAACCTTATCTAAAATGTAGTTCAAATATTCCAAACATCTCAAACCAAAACATGAAAAGGCAAGGCTTCCCATGTGGTCAACAAGACATCTAAAAAATCTTCCCTACACCTAAACAAAGTACGCATGACTAGGTTATATTAAAAGAATATCCAAAAAGCACAACAAATAAAAAGATAATGATCATTGCCCCATTCCTTTCTCTCTAAATCCATTTTTTTGGACATCATCGAGAGGTCATCGAAATGAGCACAATAAGATAAGTCAAAAAGACAAAGATCAAATAAACAAACAACCTAATGTTCTTCATACCGCTAGCCAAGACTAAACTAAGGTGATGCCTGATGTTGATGTCCATTGTAGGAAGGATGAATCCTAGGACTTGATTTTATCATATGATTTGGGATTGACTGGATGATAGGCTATTCATACTCTGAGTTGACTAACTTGCTTACCTTCTGACCTAGACTTAAGACCTTGTCAATTAGGTTTTCACTTTTGAATGTGATAGACTTGCTTTTGATCGGTTTACCAAAGGGTGAAAGTGATGATTGATTTATTATGAGTGGATTTTTATTTTGGGTGAAATAAAGATGAGATGGATGGATTTTTAAAATATTTGGATGTTTTAAATGTTTTGAGACTGTTTTGGGTTTTTCGAGATGTTTTACAAATGTTTTGATTTTCAAATTTTTTGATGTTTTGGGATTCCTGAGATTTTGACCATGAGACTAACCTAAAGACTTATCCTAGGGGTCTCAAGGGCTAATCAAATATTAGCCTTACCTACGTTATACATGTAGAGACCACGTAGTTCGATTGACACAAACTCGATTTATTGCTGAGATATGAATAAATGGATTGCCAGTTTATTGTGACAGACTCCTAAAGGTCTAACCTAGGGTGTCTCAGGGGTTGATCAATGATCAAAATTTCCTACGTTCAGCTTAGAGATGACATAGTTTGAAAAGATGACTCCATTTTGATTTTTTTATTTTTGACCTATTTTTTTAATTTTTGGTTTTTTGATGTTTTTGATTTTTGGATTTTACGAATGTTTTTGGATTTTTTGAAGGATTTTATGATTGTTTTTGGATTTTTTTATTTTTAGGAAGATTTCAAGGATATACACAAATTCGATTCAAATTTAGGCAAAAGAGCATGCCCCGACATGATGCGATAGACTACTTCGATATAGGAAGGACAAACTGACCTTAGGAATGTGCCAAGTAGTACTAGGGGGAAACATGATACAAACACAGGATCACGCTATGGTACAAATTCAGTTGAGTGATGGATGGGGATAAGCAAGGATCAATGTGATGGATTATGTAGAAGGCGATGGGTGGATGATGCAAAATAAGTCGTAGAGATCTTGGTGGATGGAGAGTGCTTTACTTACACAAGGAACCTTTTTGCCAGGTTTTCACCAAGGTACTTGTCCAAAGTGCCACCGAAGTAGTTTTCACTCTAGGATGATTTTTATCTTTACTATTTTTAATCCTTTTTTTGATTTTTTGTCTTTTTGCATTTTTTGTTTTATCCTTAAAAGATCAGCCATAATTTTTTTTGAGATGGGAGCTATCCACGGGCTCCTATAGAGGATCCCCTTTAGGCATTGATAGTTGATATGACCCTGACTTGTAGCTTGCTATGATGATGAAGTGTCCTAGTTAATTAGGTTCAAACATTCCCTTGCTATCTAGATTTGGCAAGTTATTTTGATTATCCTTTAATACCTGATCTTTGACTTGAAAGGTCCGACTCCTGATATTCTTATTGTAGCTCTGCTTGAGATGATTTTGGTAGACTTGAAAATGGTGTAAGGAATCCATACTCCACCCATCTAGTAGTTCTAACTCATTCAGTCATGACACCTGATATTCTTCATCTGTTATTGTTGATGGTGTTTTCTGCGCAGCAACAACTCAGACAGAATATGATATCCTATCTCTCTTGAAAGGAAAATCTCTATGGGAAAAGAGATAACCCCAAGGTCTCTAATGTAAGGTCTTGACAATGCAGTGAAACAACTCAGAGGGGCCTTACAAACAAAATGTGAAAATGCTGGTAATCACAAGGGGCCTTACAAACAAATACTAGATCTTCAAACTTATCAGATTTTGCAATATATTGATACTCAGATTCTTAAATGTAACCCAGATAATAAAAGAAATAAAAAAAGATAAAATTTTAAGAGAGATCCTAAGATTAAAATTACTCCTAAAATCAATCACAACAATGATGAATGCTACAAATGGACAAATCTCTAATAAAACTAATTTTTGCTTAATCAAGGACAAGCTTGCAACTCTACAAAAATGGTGCAATCTTCTGAGGAAACTAAAGAATTTTAGACTATGAACATTCATCCACATACCCAATAAATGGCGCAATGTAAACAAGCATCCACAATTGAACTTAGCACAAAATAAGGCCCAGACTAACTTTACACAACAACTTACAATCAACAAATTGCCAAAATTATGGACCAGAGATCAATCAACATCATTAACATTTCACCATTATCATGAAAGAACTGAAAACTAACATCTAACTGAGAATCAAGAACAAGAAACCATAAATTGTTGAAACATAACACAATGTTTTCCAAATCAACAACCCATTTGCATTATCTTCTCTAGCATTACATAACAATTTCCAGTTTCTCTCCTCTCCTATAGCTACTAACTTGCAGAATCTAACCTCTAACTTAGCCAATTCTGGCTTTGTAGCTTCTAACTAGCTGTTCTCTCACCTACTCAACTAACCTTTACAAATCAGATGGCACTTGCCTTTTATAGATATTACATTTTTAAATCAAGGGCCAAGATTAAATTCAATCCAATGGCTGCAATTAATCCTCAAGAAACCCTAAGAATTTACATTAGGGTTTAAAAAATGTGGTACATCATCATCCAATAGCACAAAAGAAGTTACATCCAGAAATCAACAATTTGCCATCTCGATTTAATAAAAAATTATGATTGGAGAGTGAAAACAACATCACACGTCACTCCACATTTGAAACATATATTCCAGTTGTAGATAGGTTGTGGCACATATTCTTATGCAATTGGGTTCATTTGAACAGCTGGTCACTAATTCATATGCAGGTGCATTTTAAATATTTTCTAGATTTTCCTCCTGGCACGAATCCATATGCAAGTCCTCCTTTTTTTATTTAATCGTGAAAAATAGATATAATCATTAATAGCTCACATGTGAAAATCCAACCAAAAAAATAATAAAATTAAGCATAAATAAACCCTTGGAAATTTCAACTCCTTCATAAAATTTCATAAATTTAACCCTTTCGAAGTTCAGGAAAATCTTGACAGGAAGTTCGAAAAAATCCGCTAAGAAGAGAAAATCCTAAAAAATGGCCATAAATCCGCCAAAATCTGGATGGGGCGGAAAATCTCGAAAAATGACAAAAAATTCGCCAAAATCTGGACGGGGTGGAAAATCCCGGATTTGAAGAAAAACCTGGAAAAATCCGAATAGGGGGGAAAATCCCGAATTTGTCAAAAAACCTGAAAAAATCTGGACTGGACGGAAAATCTCAAAAAAATCCAGACTTAATCCCAAAATAACCTCCAAGAAGAGAAAAACTAGAAATTGACAAAGCCACGGTGCAAAGATGTAGAAGAAAAAGAGGGTCCCCACCTTTGGTGGGGCGTGTGTGCAAAAAGTGCACAATAGTTATGAAATTCCATAGTGACATTCTTAGGGAGGGTAGCTCTATCTCAATGGGGAGGATGGCTTATGATCCATAGACCAGGGAGAACGGGGTGGCACCTATTGGTGTGTGGATACTGGTTTGATAGGCCCAGAGGGTAGGATTTAGTTGAAGATGCCAATCATGACCAACTTCATTGACTATCTTTTTGAGGATTCTAAGGATGGTTTTATTTGTAGCCTCAACTTGGTCATTACCCTAGGGGTACTATGGAGTGGAAAAGCGATGTTGGATGTTGAATTTATGGAATAGGTCTCAAACATCCTAGTTTTTGAAAGGTGTCTCATTATCTAAGATAATAGCTCGAGGGACACCGTAGCGACAAATAAGGTAATTCAAGATAAACTTGGAAATTTTCTTCCTTGTTATATAGGTCATTGGTATGGCCTCTACCCACTTTGTAAAGCATTCCATGGTGGTGATAATGAACTTGTGTCCATTAGATGAGGTGGGGGTGGTTTTTCCAATGAGATTGAGCTCCCACTGTGAAAAGGGCCAAGGTGTAATGATCAAATGGAGTTCTTGAGCTAGTGCATGGATGAGATCCCCATGCTATTGGCATTGCAAGCATTTCTTGACATATTCATGGGCTTCTCTTTCCATTGTTGGCCAATATTACCTCATTCTCAACAATTTTTTGGCCAAGGTCATACCACTCGAATGTAAACCGCGGATGCCATTATGTACCTTTGTTAAAGCAATCAAAGCTTCCTCAGCGTTTAAGCATCGTAACAGGGTTACCTTGATACTCCTATGATATAGGGTGTCGCCTAGGATAACAAAATGGGTTGAATTTTTTACAAAGTATTTCTTAAGGTTGGGAGTGATGTTGGCAGGAAGGACTCCTATTCTAAGATAAGTGTATATGTCATGATACCATGGGTTACCAGGACCAATGATTTCACAAAAAAAAAAAGACTCTTGTACCTCAAATGTTGGTATAAGAAGCTTCTCTACAAGGAATTATTGCCTTGGTACGTTGTGTGGGAAATCTAGTAGCGATCCAATTGTGGCCATAGCATTCACCACTTTGTTATTTGCTCTTGGTATCTTCTCAAATGTGATATCAATGAATGAATATTTGAGGCTTTCTACCAGTTTCTTGTATGGAGTCAACTTGTCATCCTTTGTTTGATATTCATCATTGACTTGGTTGATGATAAGCTACGAATCTCCATAAAATTTGAGTGCCATGATCTGCCACTATGCAACAATTCTCAACCCTATGACAAGAGCCTCATATTCTGTAATATTGTTCATACAAGCAAAGGACAACCTGTATGACTTAGGTATGTAGTCTCCTTATGTTTTAATGAATAAGACTCTATTTCATGACCCATGTTGTGTGTAGGATCCATCAAAATACATTTTCTAGTGATGTGCAATGTTTATGTTGAAGATGGATTCATCAAGGAACTCTGATACAAGCAGGTTTTCTCAATATATTAGTGCCTCTTCTAGCTGATCTGAAATTTATTTTCCCTTAATGGCCTTCCATTCCACGTACTCAAGATCATGCTCTATTAGAATCATAACCCATTTAGTCATTCGCCATGTGAGCATTTCTTTACAAAGTAGAGACTTGAGAGGGTCTATCTTGGCGATGAGTTTTATTTGATGTGCCAACATATAATGTTTGAATTTCTATGCTGTAAATACAACTACTAAGAAATAATTCTTGATGGATATGTAATTCAGCTCATGTCCCACCATGGTTCTACTGATGTAGTAAATATCTCTCTCCCTCCCATTTTTGTCATGTTGTGCTAGGAGAGCACCATAGGCGGTACTTGTTGCTGATATATAAAGAATCAAGGGTTTTCCAGGAATTGGTGGCATAAGAACTGGTGATGTGAGAAAGTAATCCATGATCTTGTTGAATGTTTGGTCAAATTTCTCATCTCATTTATATGCTATCGCCTTCTGGAGTAGATGAGAATATGGGGTTGCCTTATCTTCTAGTTGTGTTATGAATCAACGGATGGACTGGAGTCTTCCTTGTAATCCCATTAGTTGCTTCAATGTCTTTGGTGCCTCCATCTCAAGAATTTCCTTAACCTTGGTAGGATCTATCTTGATCCCTCTCATTGACACAATGTACCCTAGCAGCTTTCCTGATTGCACCTCGAAGACACACTTCTTTGGATTTAGTCTTACCATGTATTCTTCTAGCCTATCAAAAATGGAGCTCAATGTTGATATGTGATCTTTACGCTTTCTTGATTTGGATAGTATATCATCCACATAATCTTCCATATTTTTTTGAATCATGTCATGGAAGATTAGTGTCATGACCCTTTGATAGGTAGCCCCTACGTTCTTTATCCCAAGCGACATCATATTCCAGCAATATGTTCCCCACGGACATGTGAAACCCGTTTTGTGTTGGAAATCCTTAGCTATCATGATTTGATTTTTATTATGAGAACCCATCCATTAGTGATAGAATTTCATGTCCTGCCATCATATCCACAATCATGTCTATGTTTGGGGGAGGGAAGTCATCCTTTGTGCATGCTTTTTTTAGATCTATGAAGTCAGTACAGATGTGAATGCCCCCAGTGGTCTTTGAAATAAGTACAAGATTTGAAGCCTATTGGAACCACAAGCCAAGACAACTAAGGGGGGGTGAATCAGTTGTTACAGAATTTTAGACTTGTTAACTTTATTAACCCCTATTCTCATATCTACTTAATAACCATGAAAGCATAAATCAACATCACATCAGAAACACACATAACACCAAGATTTTTGCGTGGAAACCTTGTTAGGGGATAAACCACAGTGGAGGTCAATCCACAAGTTTATACTCTATTAAAAGTATAAGAAGAATAAATGAGGAATGCACAAGAGTTCAAGCACACTGCCTAGAGCTCACTGCTTAATTACAAAAGGCTTACTACCCAAAGGAAGACTTGTTGTCTTATAGTAATATTCAGATTAAATCCATCTAAAGATCTTGAACTGAGAGAGTAAAATTTGCTAATGCCTGATTACAGTTCTAGTTAAGCACATGAACACTTCTTTACTCTTCTTCACTCTTCTTTACTCTTCTTCACACTTTTCTATTCCTTTGATAGATTTATAAAATTATTTGCACACACACACTTGCTCGCTTGCACACACTCTCTTTCAAATGAAAAACAATCTCTTATATATATCCACAACAAGGAATTACATCACTACAAGTCGGCTTCAACAAAATAATAAGATGAATATAAACTGTTGGCCCAAAGCAATAAATATTATTAATGTGAATCTACCAAGGTCGGCCACAACATAGTGGAAACCCAAAACAAGGTCCTCGAACACAAAACACCTTCAAATATTTTCCTCGAAGATCCACAACACACTAAAATCACCCTGTTGGCCATAAACATGAAAAACATGAACACGCAAGAGAAAATAATCAACCATGAGAAAAATGATCAATGTGGACATGCAACATAGATAGAGCATGATCTAGAAACATCCACAAACATTACAAGGGAATACACAACAACCCAGATTACCAGAATCACATTATCTTCTTCTAGGAATACCAACTTTAGTAACATAATAACTTTCAGAACACAAAAACTCATAACTTGCTAAAATATTCATGTGCACCTCTAAAACTTTTGATGGATAAACTAGATAGGCTTTAAAAAAAACCCTTTAAACTAAAACTTCTTACCATAAATATACTGATCTTCACTACTTCACATATAACTTGCAACTTATTTTATTACAATTTTCTCAATATCCTCCGCATATATAGTCTTAAAGACATTAATGCTAATAGTGTTGACATCAATGACAAACATGTATCAAAAAAATAACCATAACATCCAAAAATATCCACCTTTGGCATTGATAGAAACAAACGATGTTGAAAACACCATCAACACAAGTAACTTCAACACTTGCTCCCCCTTAGGTTCTGACTCTTTTCTCCTTAGATAATTCCCAGTTTTTCACATTTCTCTTCTCCCCCTTTGACATCAATGGAAAAGGTACACATAAGATCTGAGCGACATATCTGAATCATTTGACTACTCCCCCTAAGTAGCAACCACCACAACATCAATCTGAATCAAGAGATGACTATGAACTACATGGACTGATGCAAGACAATGCATCTTACTTCTGATTAGAAGGGTTAATCACCCCTAACTTCCCTCTAACATACACAAAATTATCCTCAGGAAATGGCTTGGTAAAGATGTCTGTAATCTTTTCCTTAGTAGACACATACTCCAATCTAGCATACCAAGCTCTAGGGGCTTTCTTGAGTCCATACAATGCTTTCTTCAACCAACACACCATATCTCCCTAATCAGTCAATTGAAAACCATCAGGTTGCTCAACATACACCTCTTCTTCCAATTTTCCATTTAGAAAAGATGACTTGACATCCATCTGATAAACCTTGTATTTTTTGTAAGCAGCATAAGAAAGAAATAGTCTCACAGCTTCAATTCCAACAATAGGGGCAAAAGTCTCTTCAAAGTCAATTCCTTCCATCTGAGAATATCCTTTACATACTAGTCTTTTTTTTTTCAGATAACTTCACCTTGCTCATTCAGTTTGTTTCTAAAGACCGATTTAGTTCCAATTAAATTTTTTTCCTTAGGTCTAGGAACAAGAATCCATGTATTATTCTTCTCAATTTGTTGCAGTTCTTTTGTCATTGCTTCAATCCAATGTTAATCTTTGCATGCTTCATTTACATTACTTGGCTTAGTCTTTGACATCAAACAATATTCTTCTGCAATTCTTCTCCTAGTTTGGACACCTTTGTTCTTGGTGCAGGAGCACCCCATAGTTCATCTAGGAAGGTTGTCTAGAAGGTTATTAATTGGCAATTTTTTTACGCCAAATGTAGAAATCTCCTTTCTATTTCTTGAGGTTGTGCCTTAGAGGCATTTGAGAACATCTAATGTGTTAGTAAAGGTCATGTTGACCATTTGTTAGATTAAGGTTTGGTTACAAGGATGGTTTAAGACCTTTGTAGACCTTCCTAGGTGTTAGAATCTCTAAAATGTTGCAAAGAAGGCCTTTTGGAAATCACAAGTGGCCATGGAGTAGTTAGGAATGAGCTTAATTGAATTAGAAACCCATATATGGTGTGCCTCGACCTGAAAGGAAGGTTGGAAGCTTTTATATTGTTACAAATTCATGAATACCAGTGAGGATAGTGATAAGGTTGTATAATTTTCTATGTTTTGCTTTGAATTTGTGTGGTTAGGAGTGATCATGGCACTGTGAGTAGATGTAGTATGTAGTGTACTTGTCTTTGAAGCTTTGTGTGGCAGTATTTAGTTAGGGTGTTCAATTTCTAGGCATTGCTTTGTAGTTAGTTGTTTCTTTCAATTTGCTATTCTAACTGGTAGACTATTAAGAATGGAGGTTTAGCTCACATTCCCACTATACTTAGTGTACGATCCTTTGGGAGTTGTGACTAGACCCCATGACTGTAAATATAGTAGGGTTAGGAGTGGTTAGGAGTCAGGAAATCACTGTGGAAGTCTTCTCCTAGGCAAGCTTGATAGTGCCCGGCTAGGGAAAACAAGAAGTGCAAAGCACTTGGTTTGCAGGGGTGACCATTCCCTGTCAAGTCATGGTGTGGAGAGGAAGATAGAGGCCTTGCAAAGACTTGGAATGAAGGAGGAGGCTTCATCAGTCCATTTGGAGGAAGAACAAACTAATAGTTTGCTGTGTGGTCAGGAAATGGCTTAAAAAGGCCTAAATTGCTAAATGGAGGGTTATGGCTGTGTATGGTCAGTTGAGGATCAAGGCCTCTGGAATATTTGAGGGATAGACATAAGGACCAAGAAACCAAATGAAATTTTTTTTGTTCTTTAGAAAATTTAGGAGAGTTAACCTCTTTCCTCGGAGAAGAAGACCTAATTGGAGAGCCTAGAACTAGTGGACTAAAACCCTAGTTGAGGGTTTGGTGAAAGTGATGGAAAGATGGAGTTAGGTGGATCTTTCAAAGCCATAACAGGATGGAATGAAGTTAGTGGAAACATCTCCACACCCTTGCAAAGCTAAGCTTTAGTTCTTGGAGAAATTTAGTCTTTAGGGTAGATTAAGGACTAAGGAAGAGTTAGAGGTATTGCACCAAGATTGACTTGGTAGGTTGGTTTGTGATGGTAGTGGGGTTGGCCAAGAGAACCAGGGGTACCTAAACATGAAGAAGGTCCTAAAGGTTAAGGTGGTGAAGTAAGACACCAAGGAGATCTTGCAAGTAAAGATCTAGACAATGGAGCAGTGATTGTTCCATCCAACCCTACCCTATCAGATTGGTATCAAAGTGAGTTAAAGATTTGGGATAGAGTCTTGTATGTCAAACCTTGAATCTAGTGGTTCCACAACCATGGTGACAAAAATTGAGTTTGAAAAGAAGGCTGAAGATCAGGAAGAAGATAATAGGAGATTGAGAGAAAGATTAGCACAACTTGAGGAAGCTTTGAGCAATGTGTAGATCAAGGCTAATGAGGTCAGTGATAGATTGGAGGACAGGGTACCAAAGAGTGAAGAGGTTGCAGAGGAAGACAAGACCCCTGAACCTAACCTTGTTTTGCAAGAGGAGCCTTACTTGAAGGCATACCATTGTTTAGTGGAAAATTGGAAGCTGATCTAGTCTTGGATTGGATAGAAGGCATGGAAAACCATTTAAAATATGATGGAGTCATCAAAGCACAGAAGGTGAAGGTGGCCAAGTCTAGATTGAGAGGATCTGCCTTGACATGGTGGAAACTCATTCAGACAAAGAGGGAAAAGGAAGGCAAGAAGCCAATTTCAACTTGGAAGGGTATGGTGGCAAAAGTGAGAGAAGCATACATACTAGATGATTATGAGATTCAGTTACATAAGAAGAGACAAAGCTTGAGGCAAAGAGACCAAGATGTGAACACTTACACTAAGGAGTTCAAAAACATTGAATGAGGTTGAATGTTTTAGAAGATGAAAGTCTCAAGGTGGCTAGGTATCTTAACGGATTGAAGTGGAACATTCAAGAGGAGATGACTCTTCTAAGTCCTAAGACAGTACACCAATGCTACCAATTAGCTATTAAGCTTGAGGAAAGAAGCAAGAGGAAACATGATCAGGCTTCTAAGAGTAGAGGCAAAGGCAAAGATCAAAGAGGACATAGAGGTGGCTACCAAGGTAGAGGAACTAAGCAAAGAAACCAAGGAGAATCTAAACTCACTAAGCATGGAAGTGAAACACCTTCTAGAGGAGGTTATGGAAGAGGTAGAGGATCTCAAGGAGGATCAAATAGAGGAAGAGGAGCAGGCAGGAGCAATTCATACTTTGCTAATATGAAGTGTTACCATTGTGTTCAAGTAGGACATCTAGCTTATTGGTTCCTGAAGAAAGCATCTTCATCAAGCACTGAGAAGAGAGTGGCATATGCTCAAGAGGACACCATGAGTACTAAATCACTAGAGGTCAATCACATTGAATCAGAAATGGGGGAGAACCTGATGTTTAGGAGAGTTTTGATCAAACAATCGATCAAGGAAGAGCCAAAGCAAAGAAGAGCTCTATTTAGAGTGAGATGCAAAATACTTGGGAAAGTATGTAAGGTTATTGTGGATTCACGTTCAATAGATAACATCATCTCAAAAGAGGCGGTAAGGAAGTTGAAATTAGAGAAGGTACCCCACACTAACCCTTACAAAGTAACATGGTTAAACAAAGGGTAGAGTGTTCTTGTCAATGAGAAAGTAACAGTGGAGTTCTCCATTGGAGGGTACAAGGATAAGTTG
The DNA here is from genome assembly GCA_007115665.2 of Sequoiadendron giganteum. Lineage (NCBI taxonomy): Eukaryota > Viridiplantae > Streptophyta > Pinopsida > Cupressales > Cupressaceae > Sequoiadendron > Sequoiadendron giganteum. Next base: position 492,909,399 of record CM021108.1, on the reverse strand, counting down.
ATTTGTGATGTGTTACCCATGGATGCATGCCATCTACTACTGGGTAGACCATGGTAGTATGACAAAAGTGCCATGTATGATGGAAAAGAGAACACCATTTCTTTCATAAAGGATGGGAGGGCATTTAAGTTGCAGTCACTATCAGATGAGGAAGAAGGACAGTCAAAGACACCTAGTGTCCTATTAAGTAGTGGTAAAGAGTTCCTTAATAACCTACAACAAGGGGGTGAAGGATATGTGGTCATGTTGCAACCTAAAGAAGAAGACAAGGCTAAAAAAATAGTCATACCCGGAGCAGTTCAAAAGTTGTTAGAACAGTTCAAAGATATAGTCAGTGATGGGACACCTACAACTTTACCTCCAAAGAGAGCCATTAGTCATCAGATTGTCTTCATATCAGGAGCTTCATTTCCAAACAAAGCATCTTATAAGCTTACACCAGATTAGAATCTAGAGGTAGCTAGACAAGTGTAGGAGTTATTGGATCAAGGATTGATTAGGAAGAGCATCAACCCATGTGCAGTACCAATGGTCTTAGCAACCAAGAAAGGAGGCAAGTGGAGATTATGCACTGATTCTAGAGCAATAAATAGAATCATAATTAGGTACAAGTTCCCTATGCCTAGGATTGAGGACTTGATGGATTGTCTTGGAGGAGCTCAGTACTTCACCAAGTTGGATCTCAAGAGTGGATACCATCATATCAGAATCAAGGATGGAGATGAGTGGAAGGCAACATTCAAAACAACATATGGGTTGTATGACTGGAGAGTTATGCCATTTGGCTTGTCTAATGGCCCTAGCACATTCATGAGGCTCATGAATGAAGTGCTCAAAGACTTTACAAGGATATTTGTGGTGGTATATCTTGATGATATACTCATATTTAGCAAGACAACAAAAGAACACCTAAAGCATGTGGAGTTGGTTCTTAGAAGATTGCAAGAGGAGAAGTTAGCCATCAACCTAGAGAAGTGTGAGTTCTTTAAACAAGAGCTTGTGTATTTGGGGTTTGTAGTATCCCAAGGATCATTGAAGATGGATCCAAGCAAGGTGGAAGCTATCCTAAATTGGCCTACACCAACCACAGGGACAGAGGTAAGAAGTTTTAATGGATTGGCTCAATTTTATAGGAAATTCATAAGGAACTTTAGTGGCATATGTGCACTAGTCCTAGATACAATAAAAGGTGGTTTAAAGACTAAGTTTAAGTGGACTCAAGAAGCTAAGAAAGGTTTTAAGAAATTGAAACAAGAAGTGGCAACTCAACCTATTCTTTTATTACCAAGATTTGACAAGTTGTTCACTGTGGAATGTTATGCTAGTGGAGTTGCAGTAGGAGGAGTGCTAAGTCAAGAAGGCAGGCATATAGCTTTCTTCAGTGAAAATCTCAATGAAGCTAAGAAGAAGTATTCTACCTATGACCTAGAAATTTATGCTTTAGTTCAGTCACTTAGGAAGTGGAGGCATTACCTTCTACCTAAGGAATTTGTAGTCTTTACTAACAATCAGGCACTTAGTTATATCAACACCCAAGAGAAGTTGAGCAATAGACATTTGAAGTGGATGAAGTACATCCAAGCTTTTACTTTCACCATCAAGCACAAGAAGGGACAATTGAACAAGGTAGTAGATGCGCTAAGTAGGAGGTTGTTGATAGTACAAGAGACACAAATCAAGAGCATTGGAATAGAGAGTTTCAAGGATCTCTATGGGGAAGATGAAGACTTCTCAGAGGCCTACAAGGTATGTTCTGACTTTGAGAATCATTTTCATAGAAAAATACTCAGAGTATACATTGAAAAGTGGATTGTTATTCAAAGGGAATTAGTTATGTGTTCCAAGAGGATCAATGAGAGAGAACCTCATCCAGGAGAAGCATAATGGTAGTCTTAGTGGACATTTTGGCATCAACAAGACATTGGAACTAGTGCAAAGGTTCTACTATTGGCCTAAGTTGTCAAGGGATGTCAGGAGGTATGTGGAGCAATGTGTAGTGTGTATGAAAGCTAAGGGAGGAGCTAGTAATGCTGGTCTATATCAACCCCTACCCATTCCTAACAGACCATGGGAGTGTGTTAGCATGGACTTTGTGGTAGGACTCCCTAAGACCAAGACAGGGTTTGATAGTGTCTATGTGGTGGTAGATAGATTCAGTAAGATGAGTCACTTTATCCCTTGCAAGACCACTCATGATGCTAGCTATATTTCTCACCTTTTCTTCAAGTAAATTGTCAGGATCCATGGATTTCCTTTGAGCATTGTCTCGAATAGGGATGTGAAGTTCATGAGTCACTTTTGGAAGACTCTATGGAGCAAATTAGGTACCAACCTGTCTTTTGGATCAGCTTACCATCCTCAGACTGATGGTCAAATGGAGGTGGTTAATAGGGTATTAGGTAACCTTCTAAGGTGCCAAACCAAAGAGTATGGATAGACATGGGACATGGTTATCTCACAGGTTGAGTATGCATATAATGACAGTGTGAACCAGACCATAGGGAAAAGTCCTTTTGAAATTGTGTATGGAATGCACCCAAGAGGTATATGTGAGCTCAGGGATCTAGGAGCTATGGAGCATAGGAGTGGACATGCAGAGGACTTCACGCAAACCATGAAGGAGATTTAGGAGTAGGTAAAGAAGACAATCACCGAGGCTACTCAAAATTTGAAAGATAAGGTGGATATGTCAAGAAATGATTTGCAATTTGTAGTAGGAGACTATGTCATGGTCCACCTCAACAAATCCAAGTTGCAGAAGGGTACATCAACCAAATGGTAGATGAAAAGAGTGGGACCATGCAATGTGTTAGCCAAATATGGGAAGAATGCATAGAAGGTGGAGTTACCTACAGATTTAGGGATTTCACCAGTGTTCAATATAGCTAATTTGATCAGGTATAAGGGATTAGTCAATGACATAGATCAGACCAGTAGGGAGATCTTCAAGGATGTAAGTAACATAACCTTACCTCCTAAAGAAAATCTACAAGTAGAGAGGATCTTGGAGTCAAGAGTAAAGATGTCTACAAGGCATAGGGTGTACATGGAGCATCTTATCAAATGGAAGAACAAACATGAATTTGAGGCTACATGGGTGGATGAAGCTCAGTTTAAGAAGTAGGGAATTGATGTGTCACTGATCTCTCCTCACATTCCTTAGTGTTTGTGCAGGGAGGGGGATAATGGTGCAGGAGTAACCCATAGTTCATCTAGGAAGGTTGTCTAGAAGGTTATTAATTGACAATTTGTTTAGGCCAAATGTAGCAATCTCTTTCTATTTCTTGAGGTTGTGCCTTAGAGGCATTTGAGAACATCTAATGTGTTAGTAAAGGTCATTTTGACCATTTTCTAGATTGAGGTTTGGCTACAAGGATGGTTTAAGACCTTTGTAGACCTTCCTAGGTGTTAGAATATCTAAAATGTTGCAAATAAGGCCTTTTGGAAATCACAAGCGGCCATGGAGCAACTAGGAATGAGCTTAACTGAATTAGAAACCCATATATGGTGTGCCTCGACCTGAAAGGAAGGTTGGAAGCTTTTATATTGTTACAAATTCATGAATACCAGTGAGGATAGTGATAAGGTTGTATAATTTTCTATGTTTTGCTTTGACTTTGTGTGGTCAGGAGTGATCATGGAACTATGAGTAGATGTAGTATGCAGTGTAGTTGTCTTTGAAGCTTTGTGTGGTAGTATTTAGTTAGGGTGTTCAATTTCTAGGCGTTGCTTTGTAGTTAGTAGTTTCTTTCAATTTGCTATTCTGACTGGTAGACTGTCAAGAATGGAGGTTTAGCTCACATTCCCACTGTACTTAGTGTAAGGGCTTTTGGTAGTTGTGACTAGACCCCATGACTATAAATATAGTATGGTTAGGAGTGGTTAGGAGTTAGGAAATCACTGTGGAAGTCTTCTCCAAGGCAAGCTTGATAGTGCCCGGCTAGGGAAGACAAGAAGTGAAAAGCACTTCGTTTGTAGGGGTGACCATTCCCTGTCAAGTCATAGTGTGGAGAGGTAGATAGAGGCCTTTCAAATACTTGGCATGAAGGAGGAGGCTTCATCAGTCCATTTGGAGGAAGAACAAACTGACAGTTTGTTGTGTGGTCAGGAAATGGCTTAAAAAAGGCCTAAATTGCTAAATGGAGGGTTATGGTTGTGTACCATGAGTTGAGGATCAAGGCCTCTGGAATCTTTGAGGGATAGAAATAAGGACCAAGAAACCAAAGGAAAACTTATATGTTCTTTGGAAAATTTAGGAGAGTTAACCTCTTTCCTCGGAGAAGAAGACCTAATTGGAGAGCCTAGAACTAGTGGACTAAAACCCTAATTAAGGGTTTAGTGAAAGTGATGGAAAGATGGAGTTAGGTGGATATTTCAGAGCCATAAAAATATGGAATGAAGTTAGTGGAAACATCTCCATACCTTTTCAAGCTAATCTTTAGTTCTTGGAGAAAGTTAGTCTTAAGGGTAGATTAAGGGCTAAGGAAGAGTTAGAGGTATTGCACCAAGATTGACTTGGTAGGTTGGTTTGTGATGGTAGTGGGGTTGGCTAGGAGAACTAGGGGTACCTAAACATGAAGAAGGTCCTAAAGGTTAAGGTGGTGAAGTAAGACACCAAGGAGATCTTGCAAGTAAAGATCTAGAGCATGGAACAGTGATTGTTCCATCCAACCCTACCCTATCAGTTCTTATCACCTATAATATGATTTTATAAATGATTTAATCTCACATACCTTGGATTTTTAGGTTCTTGAACTTTAGGATCTTGTGATATCTCTTATGTATTTTCACTAGTTTCTCCTTCCTCTTGATCTTCTTGATTCACCAAAATGATCTGAACTTGATTTCAAGTCTAACCTTTATTTGTACTATCATTTTGATCATCAGAATCATATCCATAGGTTCTAGATGGTCTAGAAATGACTTCATCAAGCTTAACATTTACACTTTCAACCACTTTCTTCAATCTCTTTTTGTAGCACCGGTAGGCCTTTCTCTTAGTAGAATAACCAAGAAAGATTCTTTCATCTCTCCTAGCATCAAACTTTCCTATATCTTGATCTCTTCTGATATAACATTTACTCCCAAAGATTTTGAAATATCTAATACTAGGCTTATGACCAAACCATAGCTCAAAAGAGGTCTTACTAGTATCATCTTTGATTTGTACCCAGTTGAGGATATAAATAGTAGTACTCACAGCTTCTCTCCAATAGATATGAGGAACATTTCCTTCCAGCATCATAGTTCTAGCAACATCTTGAATTGTATTTTTATTCCTTTCTACAACTCCATTTTGCTAAGGGGTCCATAGTGTAGATAATTGTATATTTATCCCATGCACTTCATAGAAAAAATTAAACTCACCAGAAGTGAATTCACCACCTCTATATGATCTTAGACATTTAATCTTTAGACTTGTCTCTATCTCAACCATATCCCTGAAAATCTTGAACTTCTCTAGAGCTTCAAATTTCTCCCTTAAGAAAGTAACCCACATCATCCTAGAATAATCATCAACAAGCAACATGAAATACTTGTAACCTTGCAAAATTATGATTCTAGTAGGACCACACAAGTTAGAATGTACAAGCTCCAGCAATTTATTTGAACAATGTTGTTTTCTTTGAAAAAAAATTCTAGTTTTCTTTCCTAACTAACATTCCTTGCATATGGCATTAGAGGGTTTTACCAACTTAGGAAGATCTCTCACTGCCTGAGTAGAACTTATTTTGATAATATTGTCAAAGTTTACATGTAACATTCTCCTATGCCACAACCAAATTTCATCAACTTGAGCAATCAAACAACTTTTACTAGCCGCATTTAGGTGAAAAATGTTACCTTTTATTTTTGTACCTGAAGCAATGACATTTCTAGAGCTTCCCAATATTCTACACTTTCCATCCTTGGATTGAAGATTGTTTCCCTTATCAACCATTTGTTCGACGCTAAAAATATTATGATTTAAACCTTCCACATAAAGAACATCATCAATATTATGCTTTCCATCAAAAGAAATACATCCTTTTCCATGGATTATACCACCATTGTTATCAGCAAATATTACAACACCATCATCATACATTTCCAAGCTCATAAATTTTATTTTATCACCTATCATGTGATGTGAAAATCCACTATCAATTACCCATTCATCCTTCTCTTCAACTCAAGAAGCTAGGGCTTTCTCCACATTTGTACAACTAATAGATTTAGTAGTCATAGGATTATTTCCCTTGATAGCAATAAACACAAACTCATCTTCACTTAGATTCCGTTTATCAGATTCATCATCTATCACACCTTCATCAATAGCATAATAACACTTCTTTTGAAATATAGGCTTGTTATATCTTGGCTTAGGGACTCTTTCCAAACATCTTGATGCAAAATGACCTATCTTATTGTAGGAAAAACATTTAATAAGAAATTTCCCTTTATACTTACCTTCTCCTCTAGCTTCTCTTTTGACAATAAGTGCTTCAAGCTCGTTCAATTCTCTTTCTTCTTCTCCAATCTATCACATTTCTTCCTCATACTTGAATACCTTTCTATAAGAACTTTCACCCAGATCATATCTTTGCTTGTCTCTTCCGAAGGTAGTAGCTTTGAATGTAGATTCTATCTTAGGAAGGGCATCACTGCATTCACTCAACTCAAAAGTAGTAAGTTTACCAATCAACATATCTCTGGTTATATTTTTCATAGTTCACAACTCCTCAATAGTTGTAGCTTTGATTTTATATGCATCAGGCAAAGATATAAGCACTTTAGCAACAATCTCTAATTCATCCAACTATCCACCAACACATCTGATGCCACACACAAGTTCATTCACTCTTTGCATGAAAGTAGTAATATTCTCATCATTACCCATTTTAAACAGTTCATATTTCCTTTTCAGACTCTTTAGCTTAGAAATATTCACATTAGCATCACCTTCATACAAATTTTCCAACTTTTCTAGATCTCATAAGTAGTCTTTAGATCCATAACATTCATCATCTTAGAATCTGTCAAAGCACTCAACAATACTTCCTTAGCCTTGATATTGTATTCAACATCCCTAATCTCAACAGTATTAGTATGACCATTTTGAGGAATAACATATCTATTACTTGTAATGTTCTTGTAAGATTCACCAATGCACCTCAGATGACACTCCATTCGAGTCTTCCATAGGTAATACTTTTTTCCATCAAATCTCAGACTATCCTTCTTATATGTCACCATCCTAGATCATCTCAATCTATTAAACTTCTTCCAAGGAACCTACTCTGATACCAATTGTTGGAAACACAAGGGAAGACAACTGAGAGGGGGGGTGAATCAATTGTTACAAAATTTCAGACTTATTAACTTTATTAACCCCTATTATTATATCTGATTAATATCCATGAGAGCATAAATCAACAACACATCAGAAACACACATAACACCAAGATTTTTGTCTGGAAACCCTCTTAGGGTAAAAACCACAGTGGAGGTTAATCCACAAGTTTATACTCTGTTAAAAGTATAATATGAATAATGGGGAATGCACATGCATTCAGGCACACTACCTAGATCTCACTGCTCAATTAAAAAAGGATTACTACCCAATGGAAGACTCACTGTATTACAATAATATTAAGATTAAATCAATCTAAAGATCTTGAACTGAGAGAGTAGCATCTGCTAATGCATAATTATAGTTTCGGTTAAGAACATGAACACTTCTTTACTCTTATTCACACTCTACTCTGCCTTTGAAATATTTAGAACATTATTCACACATAGACACTTGCTCACTCACACACTCTCTTTCAAATGAGGAAACAATCGATTAAATATATTCACAACAAGGAATTACATCACTACAAGTTAGCTTCAACAAAATAATAAGATGAATAAAAATTATCAGCCCAAAACAATAAATATTATTAATGTGAATCTACCAAGGTCGGCCACAACATAGTGGAAACCCAAAACAATGTCCTCGAACACAAAAATCCTTCGAATATTTTCCTCAAAGATCCACAACATGCTACAATCACTTTATTGACCATGAACAAGCAAAATAAAATCAGCGATCATGAGCACAACAATCAATGCAAATGTGCAACATAGATAGAGAATGATCTAGAAACATCCACAAACACCACAGGAGCATACACAACAACTCAGATTACCAGAATCACATTATCTTCTTCCAGGAATACCAACTTTAGTAACCAAATAACTGTCGAAACACATAAACTCATAACTTACTCAAATATTCATGCACACCTTTGAAACTTTCGATGGATAAACTAGATAGGATTTAAAACAAACCCTTTAATCTACAACTTCTTACCATCAACATACTAAAATTTCCATCATACTGATCTTCACTACTTCACAGACAACTTGCAACTTATTTTATTACAATCTTCTCAATATCCTCGACATATATAGTCTTAAAGACATTAATCCTAATAGTGTTGACATCAATGACAACCACATATCAAAAACACAACCATAACATCCAATTTAGGGATGAGAAAATCTATAGGAATTACATTCAACTTATTGATATTAGCAACTTATCTTAAGGGTGGTTGTTGTTGTTAATATATAAAGAATCAAGGGTTTGTCAGTGATTGGTGGCATAGGAACTGGTGGTGTGAGTAAGTAGTCCTTGACCTTGTTGAATGCCTAGACATATTCATCATCCCATTTATATGCTACCCCCTTGTGGAGTAGATGAGAATATGGGGTTGCCTTATCTGCTAATTGTTCTATGAATCGATGAATGGACTAGAGTATTCCTTCTAAGCCCCTTAGTTGCTTCAATGTCCTTGGTGCCTCCATCTCAAGAATTTCCTTAACCTTGGTAGGATCTATCTCAATCCCTCTCATTGATAGAATGTACCCTAGGAGCTTCCATTATTGCACCCCAAAGACACACTTCTTTGGATTTAGTTTGACCTTGTATTCTTCCAACCTATCAAAGATGGAGCTCGGTGCTGATATGTGATCTCGATGCTTTCTTTATTTGGATAGTATGTCTTCCACATAATATTCCATGGTTTTGTGATTCATGTCATCGAAGATCAGTTTCATGGCCCAAACAATATCATATTCCAGCAATATGTTCCCCATGGACATGTGAAAGTCATTCTGTGTTGATCATCCTTATCTATCATGATCTAATTGTATCCTAAGAATCATTCCATTAGTAATAGAATTTCATTTCCTTCCATCATATCCACTATCATGTCTATGTTTGGGAGAGGGAAGTCATCCTTTGGGCATGCTTTTTTTAGATCTATGAAGTTAGTGCAGATGCGAATTCCTCCAGTGGTCTTTGAAATAGGTAAAAAAATTGAAACCCACTTTAGATAGTCAATTGGCTATATGAAACCAGAATCTAGGAGTTTTTGCAATTCCATTTTGACCAATAGTGTGATCTGCGGGTGCATTTTTCTCAGCTTTTGTTTTATTGGCTTCGCCTCTAGATATATAACTAGATGATGCACCACAACTTCTAGATCAAGACTAGGAATGTCTGCATAGGTCCATAAAAATTTTACATTCCTTTCCCTCAGGAAGGTAGCTAGAAGATCTTGTTATTTGGTCAGAAGTTACTCTGCATAGAACATTATATGTGGTGTTTCCTTTGTCCCCAAGTTTAACAAATTGTACTTCTCTGCTAAGACTACTGACTTCTCTTGATGAATAACATTGAGAGGAAGATTGAATCCCCCATCCTCCAGTGTCTCCGAGAGGTTTTTACCATTGGATGCATCCTTTGTTTTTACTATTTCCAAGTCTAAAAGTGCCACAATTTGGTTTTCACTTAAAGACCTAGAGATTATTCTCAAATTTTTACTTTTGTGACTAACGGATTCAATCATCTCCCCATAATAGGCATGTGTGTCCAGCTCAATTTTGAATCCATCTTTGTGATCTCTACAACATACATTTTCCCACAATACCATGAATTCTAAGAGTGCTTCATCACTTTTGAATGTGTCTAGAATTGGTGATCCTCACTAGTCATAGTCTATTAACTGGGGGTATACTAGTTTTAACTCATGGGCTTGGTTGTTTGACTCAAAGGACATAGTGGAAATCATGAATAAGGAGGAGTCTTGAAACAAAATAGGTAGGCCAGAAATGGTATCCTCATCACTATCCCTCCCACATACCTCATTTATGTCAAAGGTAAAATTATCTAAGGGTAGACTTGTAGATACTGGTAAACATAGGGAACTTTTGACTGCTTTGATAAAGGGACTTTTGCCACATATGGTTATACTTGGAGGGGTACATCCAAGGCCAAGATTTTGTTTGTGCTTCTCAACAATGATGGGTTCTAATTGGTCGTTGTTGTTTTTTCCAAGGCTTTCATTCTTCTTATAGCCCATGCCCAACATTAATTGATGTCCTTTGTTAGTGTCATCCATAGGAAGGGTTGGTACTGGTCTTTCATCTTGATAGAGGAGACTGGATATATCTCTTTTGTCCACCACTTCCTGGCCTAGATCTCCCCAACTTCTGAGTCGAGAGGGATCCGCTCTGAAGGTTTAAGATGTCATACTGGCTGGTTGCGGCTGTCCATGGGATGTAGGGGATTGAGGTAAATCCCCTACCATAAAGGCTCCCTTCTTCATTTTGTAATCCCCACACCCATTGTCTTGGATAATGAATTTGATATCAGAGATTTCAGGAATGGTGGGTGTCTTTATCCTAGAGGTGGAGGCTAAGTTGGATGGATCTATATATAGAGTTGAAGGGCCTTCATCATTTTTTGGTACTTGAGGTATTTTGTAAAACTTGGCTTCCATATTTTTGCAATAGGAAAAGGGCTCAGGATCACCATGAATTGTGACCTCTCATTTCTTGTAGGGGAATTTAACACATTGATGAAATGTGGATGCAACCTCTTTCATCCCATGTATCAAAGGGCACCCCAGAAGAATGTTATATGAGAGTTCGAGATCAAGCACTTGGCAAGTGGTTTCCATAATGGTTGGTCCTACCTGAATGGGAATTTGAATAGTGTCTTGAGAAACCCTTTCCTAATCATCATAAGCTCAGATGGTGATACCTTTTCTTTTTTCAATCATGTCCTCAGAAAATCCTATATTTTTTTTAGCTTGAGGGAACAAATGTTCAACCCTGCACCTTAATCCATGAAAACTTGTTTGACCTTATTCTTATGAAGTGCATGATTGTGAGATGGTTGGGCTAGGAGATATTTCTTAGAGAAAGTTAGGAGATGTGCCATGGTGATGTTTTTGACCATAGCCTCAAATTAATTTGCATCAAGGTCGGTGAGTACAGAAGACTCAGCGAGGGACTTTTCCAAAATCTCCCTATGCCCAAGTGAAATTTTTAGTAACTACATGATGGAGATCTAAGTGAGGGTCTTCTTAGCTATTCCAATACATTATAGTCATTGGTGACTAATTTGGAATTTTTGGGAGGTGCTCTAGCTTGCATGGATGGTCCAAGGATGGTGATTTTTCTGCTTCATGTGGTGACTCCATTCTCTGCTTTGGATCCTAGGATATGGAAAAAACCTACCCATTCATCTAGGGATGTGAAAAAATGGTCATACATGTGGTTAACACTACCATACTTTTTTCCCTTATCATTATTATTTGCCTTATTGTGATCCGACATCAGGTTTTTGTATATCTTGAGGTTTCTATTCCCAAATCCTAGTGTAGGATGCTCAACATAGATAGTTTTATGTTCAATGAGGTCCTAGATTATATTTTTGAGCCTCATGCAACTCGTTGTGGTGTGTCCCTTTATCTTGTGAAAGTTACACAGTTGCTTCTCGTTATACCATGGTGGATTAACTTGAGGCTCCTAGTAATTCTCAATGATAGGGAGCATGATGATGTTGGAATCAACAAGTTGCTTCATGATAGATTCAGTTGATTCTCCAAGTGGTGTGTACTTTCACTTTGGAGGATATCAATTCTTGTAGATTGTCCACTTTGATCATTAACATTGTTGAATGGTTGTTGATTTGTTGGTTGTTGGGGTGTGTTGTATCAAGGGGCATTTTGATTATTACTCTAAGGTTGTTGATATGTTTGTTCTTGCATGTTTGGCTTTGGAGCACTGATTACAACCTTAGCATCAAAAACCTCATCATTGGTGACATTCTTATTTTTCACCCATGTTCGCGGTTTGTCATTATAGCTAGTCGATGGGTGATTATCTTGATAAGAAGGTGTTCCCCCTTGTGTGATGAGAGCTCTTTCGATGCTAAGAGCTTTAGGGATGAGTTGGTCATAGGAAGTGATGCATTGGAATTTGAGATGGAAGGCTAGAGTTCCTTCAAGATTTGCAATGATTGTTCTGACTTGTTGTTCCTTTGTCATGGCCCACTTGCTTCTATTGTCTTTGGATTGCCATTGTTGTAGGAAATATGAAAATTATTCTCCCTTATTTTCCTTAAGGTTGGAGAGTTCCTCCAAGCTTAAATCCATGCCCATATTGAATGCATAATTTTGCATGAATGCGTCTACAATTTCTTGGAATTTCTTGATTCCTGGAGGAAGTCAGGAGAACCATTCCATTTCCGGTCTAGTAAGACTCTACAGGAAGAGCCTCATTAGATAGGAGTCATCATAGGCTACTTCCATGCAATGCACATGAAATTACCTGATATGATCTTTAAGGTTTTCAAGTCTGCGGCACTTGTTGAATTTGGGGATTTCAATGCCTTGTGGGAATGGTTTCATCACAATGCTCCTATCGAATGAATAAGGGCATAAATTCCATTGTGATTTATGGGTCTTCCCTAATTGGATGTCCAACGCCTATTGTGATAGCTTCTTGATTTGGGCGGATAAATCACCTTGTGGGTTAGGTGGTGGGATGAATGCATTTTGGGTTGGTGTAGTGATTTGGATGGCGGGTGTGGTGACTTGTGGACTGGGTGGTGTATTAGAGAGAGTTTGTTGTGCAGCCAAAACTTTTTGATATGCTTGTAGTTGTTGTTGTACCAACAAAGCTTGTTGTTGGTCTTTTTGTTGCTATTGCACCAATGCTTGTTGTTGGGCTGCTTGTTGTTGTTGTGCTAGCAACACTTGTTGTTGGACTTGTTGTTGTTGTTGTGCCAACAACGCTTGTTTTTGGGCTTGTTGTTGTGTTTATTTTTGTTGCACTAAGTATTACTGTAAGGATTTTTGGTAAGCTTGTTGTTGTAACAAGGCTTTTTGTGCTTGATATTGGGCTTGCACTTGTGCTTGTGCAGCTTGGGTAGCTTGGACAACTTGAGTGGCTTGCATGGATTGGGAGGCTTGGGCAACTTGTTGTTGCAATAAAGCTTATGCTTGGGCTTGAGATTGTTGCTGCTATAGAAATTCTAGGGCTTGCACTTGGGCAACCTGTTGAGTTTGTTGTGTATCTTGCTACATTTGTGCTTGTTGTGCGACTTGCGCAACTTGTTGGGTTTGGAATTGTTGTAGAGCCTTTTGGTAGGCTTGTTGATCTACTTGCAGAGTGATGCTATATTGATTGGCCACATTTGGATTTGGTGGAAAAGGTGGCATATTTAGGATGGTGTGTGATGGTGTGATGAGGCTTTGTTGGGGTGTTGGAGTAATGACAATGGGTTGTGAAGTGTGAGTTATGATTGAGGTGTTAGGTCCTTGGGAGACTGTGTTTTGAGATATTTGAGATATGGTGGATGGTGTGATGGTTGTTTGAGGTATTTTTATTTTTTCCACCTGTTGTTGTGATATCAGTGGCATGCTTAAAGGATTTGGTGTACTCAATGTGTTGATTTGATTTGAGAAACCGATTTGATTTGGTTGATTTTGGATAGGTAAAGGGGGTTTCCCTAAACCAAGGATTGGTGTGGATGTTGATGTAAATGGTGGAAAAATGGGTGTTGTGTATCCTTGGGAAAATTATGATGATGATGAGGGATCTAATATTCCCCCTGGTTCAAATAATCCACCTTCTCCTTACGAGGTCATGGGGAGAGAGGTTTGTGTGTTGAGAGGATATGTCAGTGTTGTGTGAAAAGAGGATGGATTGGTGGGCTCGTGAAATGTGAGAAACATATGGGTGTAATTCCATCCTTCAAGCACATGAACAATTGTTGGGAACCAAATGGAGGAAAAAGAACAATCCACCTAACCATGTGGAACCCTAAGGTCCACCCCCTCTATGCCAGGAGATAACAATAAGGTCCCACTACATCAAGAAGTCAAGAAGAAATAAATATAACATAAAGGACTAAACATGGATCCAACATAAATTAATATAACATGAACATCACATAAAAAAGACACCACTTCCAGAGGCATGCACATAGTAGGGGAAGACATGACTAGGGAATGCTAGGTTGTGAGAGGGAGGAGTTTCATCACATACCTTGCTATGGGTTACTCTGGTGGATTTTCCTAGGCTCCCGACCCCCATCCTGGGTTACCCTAATAGCCTCTACTAATCCTCAACCCCCATACAAACTCGTGAAATCCACATACCTTTCATGAGGGTAAGGTAGTTGATCTTTCCATTCTAGGCCTTCTCAATTCATCTCAAGCCTAAACAAGCACTTGAGCCTTGAGTGAGGAATACCAATATTTTGATTAATGTGAAGACTACCCAACCCCCTTATTCATTAATTAGGTTATCACTGAATTAAGGAACTCTTAGATGGGTTACCCTAGACCACTTTGGGCTCTATACCCCATTAAGAGCCACTCCTCCTACTAGCAACTAGAAGACCCAACACATCAAATAGGGTAAAGCCATCTTGCACACTAAACGAAACCACAAGAAACACATATCTAAAGCAAGGCATGGACCCTCTTGCTCACAAATCATAACCATAATAACAAGTAAGCAATGCAAGGCTAAAGACCCTCTAATACATAATCCAAGTATAAAATCAATCCATTTTCAAAATGAAATAATCATGAAACCAAAACTCAAGCTAATTCTACAAACTTCTTGAAGTCTACCCTTGGGCATAAGCATAAAATACTTCCCACCATAAATCAATACCAAACAACTTAATGTCAAGATCAAACACAACAATCAATAACAAAATCAACCTAATAGTGCATCCATGGGAGACATTATTTTCACATTTTCTAAATAGTAAATAGATAACCATTGCTGCCATGAATCCAAATATAAGAGAATACAACAAAATCATCATTATAAAAGAATCTTAACTTATTCATTTAAGGACCAAAGAAGGAAACATCATAATATACTCAATTATTCATATACATATATGACTATATCTTTATATAAAGAATCATCCTTCTTACCATTTAATATTTTTAAATTCATTATCTAATATAATCATTTATTACTAGGAAAATATCCATATTTTTTCTAACATTTGAATACATACACAATTATTCTTTTACATATATAAATATATGAGTAAAAATGTATATAATTTCAGTCTGCTATTACAAATAGAAAAATAGATTAAAAAGGGTGAACACTTATAAATATACAACCCCACACACATATATAAATTTATGTTATATAAGTTGAATCCTAACCTTTATGTATGGATCAAACTCCATATAGCCAAATTATAAACATACACAATTCCATCAAATACCACATAGAACAAACTATTGAACTCACCAAGAAAGTTAAGACATCGAATGCCCAAATTAAAGGTCTAAATTTCAAATGGAATTCCTTTCCTATAAAATCGATATACTTAAAATGAAATATATATTGTAGCTATCGAGTAATAAAAGATTGAATTCCCAACCAAAACTAATGATTACCAAATACCCTACATGTAAGTTAAATTCCAAATAAAACCATTAAAATGAGATTGAGATACATTCATTATCGAATATGAACCATAGAGAGGAAAATGCCAACAAGCATCGAATACCAAGCCCAAACCATAGCCATCAAAAGAGACGATGCAGCTCAAGCATCAAAAGAAAATGCAACAATCTATAACCACTACCAAGCATATATTGCAAACAACCCAAAGTATCGATGGCAACCATAGATGGAATATTAAATATTACCACCATACAAATCATTAAGCACTAGAGATATGAAACCAAAAATTCAATATAGAATATTGAACGCATATCCCATGATTACATGTAAATCAAATTTTAGCCTTAATGAAATCCATTAACAATGAAGTTGGCATACAATCAGTATCAAATTAAGCAGGTGTTGACGCAATATTTTGCATGTAGCAGTAGCCTTATGAGAAATTTAGCTATTGGGGAACCTTATGTGCTAGCTAAATAACCTCTGGGATTTTACCGAAACCGGCTCTTCGCTTAGTGGGTGAAGTAAAAGGTGAAGGAGATTGTAGGAATGTAAAATCTACACTACAGGAAATGCGCCAAATTCTTTAGACAACTTTACCAGAGCACAATGCATAATGCAAAAGGCTCGAACCACTAAATTGCTATTGTTTAAGATAATTTTCTCAAAAGCACTTATCATGCAAAAATACCCTCTAATTTGTATAATGTAATCCAGCATAACTTTGTATTAACACAGAAGAGTTGTAGAAACATGATCTGTATTCATTCTAGCTATAAGAGGATACAAAAACTGAAGAACAGACATTCATACAAAAATGAAGATAACAGCATAGGTTAATAGTTCCAACAAATGCTTGAAAATAGAAAGGCCGAATTTATTTGGCATAGTCCAAAATCTTTGAATTAAAAGAAACTATTACACAAGGCTTACTTCCCAGTGCTTGGGAGTTTTTAATAAACTTAATCAACAACCTAATTAAAGAAAATAAGGCCCCATTTATTGGCTAGTCCACCACCTAGAGATGCCTCAAGAGAAAAACAACCCACATGTAGTGATCAACAGCTCAGATTATCTCAAGCCGCCATAGTCAACATCCATCAATCAACAATATGCCAGTGAGGCCACGATATGAAACGGAAAACCATGCAGCAGGATGAGAGGACATGGGGCAACATAGAAAGGAACGTGGTGATAGGGAAGTACAAAAGATCCGGTGGTACTTCCAAGGTAACCAATGCATAAAAAAAATTGCCATGTGTCGTCCAGACGGAGCCTAGCAGAAAATAGCAGAGGCGCCCAATAGAAAGTCGTGAGAGAGATCCACATGAAGAGCTCCTAACAAAAGTAAAGAATGAGGTGGGCATGACTCGGAAAAGCAGCCAGTGCAAGCCACATGGTACACAGACAGAGATTGTCGAAAAGTGAAGTGAAGTAAAAGTGAAAAGATTTGTGAGGAAGCCACATGGCGAGTTCCGAGGATAGTGAGCATACAAAATTAAGGCGCAGTCGCAGAGGAAAAGAAAACTGCCAAGGCCTCGACAGTTTTTGTTGAATATTTTGGTGACTTATAGGGGCTTTTCACTCATGGAAAGGAGAACCCTAGACCTTGGCTTAGCAACAAAATGGTCACAACCTTGAGAGGGCAGTTTGCAGATTGGTCCATACTTTGTTCATCGGTGCAGAGAGAGTTCGGAGATGCTCGTGGGCCAGTCTGAGATCGATGATTGCTTTGAAGGGCAATCTGCCTGATACTTTTGTTTCCAATTCCAATTGGAAGAAAAGTTGTGCCAGTTGAAGTATGATTACCTCGATGTCTTCAGCAGTCAGAGATTGATCAAAGGTCTAGAAGACAAAAAGATCTTGTTTCTTCTCTTCGATCATTGCAATAATATGTTCCACACCTGCTACCATTTGGTCGGTAAAGAAAGGCAAAGGGAGGCCATGCTGAGTCAAATGGGAAAACTTCGCCCGCATGTCGCTAGTAATTTGGTTTAACTGAGCCCTACAATCTGCCACTTGCTGGACAGCCTGATGCATGGAGATGAGGCTACTCACGCCCAAAGTCACTGTCGTTCGGTCATTGATGCCCATGCTACTCAATGCTTTATCTGAAGCGGTATACAACTTACCCAATAATATTCTAGCCTCTGAAACCTTGTCAGAAGTTAACTCCTAAACCTACTGTATTGATTCACTCACCGTTCCACAGAGGCTAGCCGCTTGCACCATAAACTTTAAAGTGGGCTGTAGGGTAAGGCACAAAGCCTTCACCTTATCCTAGTATGATGCATGCAACTCTTTGGCAATTTCCAATGAGCTCATTCGGGGTGCAAGGGGTTGGGTCTTTAGGGCAGCCAATTCTGCCTCTTTGCTACCTAAACCTACAATGGCTTCTGCTAAGCTTTTATCCAATGCGGACATCTTATCCTTCAAGGTAAAAACCTCCTTTTCCTTTTTTGCCAGGACCAATTTGGCCTGCTTAGTCTTTCGGACCTCCAACTCCAACTTGGCATTCATTTTTTTGATCTCGGTAGTGGTGTTCTGCCGGAGCTCTATCATCCCCTCAGTTAATAGGTTAGACTTAGCTTGGAGTTATTTCTATTTTGCTTGGAGCTTCTCTTCACTTGCTCAGAGTAGCTCAACCTCCCTTTCAAGAGTTAGAATGACCTCTTCGCCTAAACCCTACAACTCTTTGATCTTATTTTCGAAGGTACCCCTCTCCTTCTCCAGCCAGCTTATTTCATTCTCTTGGGCTTTAAACTTATTTACCCAGATGTTGACCTTATTTTTGAGCTCCGCAATTTTATCATCCTTCTTCTTTCTTGTCGGCTGAGCCTGAGAAAATCAATGGTCACTTTTTTTTGGGTCTCCTCCATCAGCTCAACTTTATCTCACGGATGGGTCTACTACAAGTCTAACTCGATGGCATTTATAGAATAATCACTAGGCTGCATCTCACCTACTACTTTGATCACATTAGGAGTGATCTTCACAAACATCAAAGAATTTTGGCTTTCATTGAAAATGGTTTGCAAGTGGGGCTCTGCATGCCGGGTTGCGTCCTTCGCTCTTCCTTTGTTGATCTAGTTGGCATGGGCACTTTTATTTGCATCAACCTACGAGAAATATTCCTGGGCTGGAATACCCAGTCTACTAGCAAAAGGATACTCCTAAGGGATGGCCAGTGGGAAAGATAGCATAGCTGATGTATCAGAGGTCTTACTGGGTCGCATTATAATAGCTGGGGAGAATGGTGGGATGAATTGGCCACTCAGAGGGGATGAAAATGAGGTGACAGTGTAAGGGAAAATTAAAGACATACCAACTGTAGGGCTAGGCCTTGGGGATAGAAATTGTTGGCCTATAAGCCCAGTACTTACACCAAATTGCATTCTGGGTAAGGTATGGAAAGCGGAGGATACAGGTGGGAAAACGGGAGGAGCAAGACTAGAATGACCGGCAAATCCAGAAGCGGAGATGACTGCATGGATGAGACAGCAGGGGCAGACTGTGGCAAGACCAAAGACATAGAAGGGAATGAAGAGGCAGGAAAGTTTACCTGATGCTCCGGTGGAGCCGCAGACACCTTGACCACTTCCTCTGCACTGGCCTCTTCGGTTCGTTGTCGCTTTTCCTCTGGGAAATCGTCGAGGTCAAGAATGACCCATCTCTTTCCACTAGTGGTCATTGTCCACTTTTGTTTTGATTTAGAGGAGGCGGCTGGCTTTGATGCTTGTGTGCATGGATCTTCCTCCTGCATAGGTTGTTTACCAGTATTCTTTTCAAGTACTGGAATTTTGGCGATGGTAGGGGGATTCTAAATTACTTCCTCCTCAAACTCCATAGTAGCCTCCCCTCTTCTATATTGTTGCACGGATGTTGAGCAGTTCGGAGAATTCTCAACATCCAGATGTTCATTTTTCCAAATGTCATCAAATCTCTCATCGAGGGTGACTTCATTATACAACTTGCTAGCTGCTAGAATCTCCTACCGGTATGTCCAGAAAGCTTGCATCTTCTCAGGTGCCCAATTGAGCTTCTTTAATTAGGTGAATAGGGAGGGCTAATCATCAGCTTTGGGTTGACCCTCCCCATGATATGATAAAAATTCAGCCATGGTGGTCGATCATCTGGTGTAGGAAAATACTCAAGGTCTACATATCTACTTAAATTTCCCTCTTTGGGATTCCTCTAGAGGTCCTAGAATGGCAGAGGTGAATGCAAGATCTTGATGCTGATTCCTAGTAAATTATTGTCAAGGTTGTAATCCCATGGATCATCTACTAGTACTAGCCGGAGGTGACCCAGCTTTGAAAGTAGAATCACTGAGGTATCAATCTGCAAGGTCCTCTTCTTTACCAGTGATACGGAACCAAACAATATCGGAAGCAGCAAATAGGAGGTTAAGTGCTTTCCTCCCCAGTAATCATCATCCAGGGTACATAGCTGTCTCATCGCCTTTAGGGCCAACACTCGATCAGAGAGAAAATGAGGAAGCTAGAAAGGCTCCCAGATGAAACCTGGCAAGCAGAGCATGGTGAAATCCATGCCAAACAACCAGTTGCAGGGCGGAGTTAACTTCCCTAACCAGGATCTCTATCGGGGCGATATGTGTTTTGTCATATTTAGGCCAGCCTGATCCAAAGCCCTTATAGTCGAGGTTATGAATGAATCCGAGAATGCATAGTAATCATAGGTTTCTGACATGATGGGGGTCCATGTCGAAACCGGCTTCCTCAAACCACCCTCGTCAAAAATAGATAGGGATATAAATATTGAAAAATAATCCGAGTTTTGGTGCAAAACTAAGTAAGCCAGGAAAGACGAATACTTGAACTTAGAGTCGACCCCAAATTCCTTTAGCTACAGCCAAATGCCATCGCTAATAACTCTTACAAAATCAAAAAGCGGGTCCTCACGATTCCTTTTTAGCATAAAGCAGAGGGACATTTGAAACTGATGAATGTCTTTGTCCGAGTCCAAACCGCACACCATCGCCAGCATAGAAGCAGCAAATGAAGCCGCACCTTTCAGAGCTTTCAAACTGGAAGGGAATTTGGGCAGGGTTGAACTACTCATTTGTTGAAGCTCAGAATGATAAAATTGTGGCCCCGACTGGAGCTCTCCCCACTTTTGCTGCATTCTTTCCATATCAAAATTGTCAACTTCTTTACCCAAAGGAAATGAGATGTACATCATATCTTGAATAGCCAGTGGGCTAATGACCACCTGAAAATCCTTGCCGGTGATAACCCCTGTGTTCGGGTCGAACCATGTGACGCATGCTGCCACAACTTCTGGGAAAGGGTGCACCAAAGGAACCATGTACTGTGCAAGCCCACAATACCATAGCCATTTGTGAAATGAGTTTTTTATATTCTTCACTTTTTCACATGCAGCCTCCCTAAGGCTCTTAGAATTGCAAGACAAGTCAGGGTCAAAGACATTATCCCAATCCTCCAAGACCACTGCCTGGTCTCTATGAGGAACCGCGCTTAATAACTTATGTTTCACTGAGTGAGTGAAAGGCCAGCTAGGCTTTGTAGGTATGCCTAGAGTGGCATAAGACTCTCCATCGTAAAGTTGCATGCAGGGTGCATTCCTCATCTGCTCGCTTAGACCTACTTGAACTGAAGTCTGTGTAGGGTTTTCTACAATTTCCGCCATTTTTGTATTCACAAGAGTCTCTATGCAAATCTTTGGCAAATGGCTTAACTTCTCTAAAAACTTTTTCCTCTTCTTGCAAATGCCCTAAGTGCTTAATTCTTGGAAATTTTTGCAATAAATATGTTTCCCTGCACGCCATAACTTGGCTTTTAGCTTTCTTGAGAAAGGCGTCTGAAAAAGGTACGTGCCAGCCATTTATGCCAAGTTGCTATTATGCATTACTAGTTTTACTCGTGTGAAAAGATTGCCAACTAGCCGAACTGCTCAAACATAATTGACAATCTTTCGCATGTGACGGAAGTGGATTCCTATCTCGAAAGATTAACCCAGGCAATCCTACGAGCATTTCCTTGCAGGTTATCTATATTGATTGATATTAATGCTCATACGAGACACATTGCCCAACAAATCTTTTCTCTATAATTTCATCTAATTCGGATGAGACGGTAGTGCTTCGTATTATTGACAACTGGCCGATCTACAAATGATGTGGCAGCTTAGCAGAGCAAGTGGCAAGCAAACCTTAGTTTATAAATCAACCCATTATGCGATATTGCAAATCACAACATTGACTAGCCTTTTAGCTTAGCAACCTCATGATGGATAGTAGCTTTTCATCTGTTAGTTAGAACATTAAAAATCATGGAAACACCAATGAGGCTCACCTACAGAAAGACCCAGGCTGCCTTTCTTGGCAAGATTACCTGTAGGCGTCTCAAGCGTATGATAGGTGTGAAAAACCTATTATATGTGAAAGCCATCAAGTGGGTCCTTGGGAAGGACTACATGCATTATGAAGAGCAATATCGAGTGAACACCAACATATGCTCCCACTTTGTCACCTCGCTGCTGGACATCAGCATCTCCAAGTGTAAGATTTTAAAACTAACAAAGTTGGTCTTCCCTCAGCACTACCTCGGAGGTCTAGAGCAGATTGTGCATGCAGCCCAATTGGGTCATGGGATTCCCTCGGTTTGAAACATTCACCTGCAGCAGCTGCATGGAGGCATCATTCCAACCAGGCCTTTTCTTTTGGGGTTTGAGCTGGAAACCCATGAAGAGCATCATGCCAGAGCCTGTGTAGGCTGCTACTACCTCATGTGCATACACTATCTCGAGCCATTTTCTAGTTTTCAATGGTACGAAGATTTCAAGAAAATGATATTTCTTGACCCTACGCCACCTTCCACCGTGATCGCCGGTCCTTCTCACTAATATCATGAAGACAAAGATGGTTACAAATTTTGCTTCTTCTGCTTACAAGCCCCGTGCTATAGCAGGCATATGTAAATGTTAACATAAGGCCTCCAGTCCCCAATATATTGTAAATTTTTGACTCTGATGAATATAATCCAATATGCCTCTCTTTTGACCACCTAGTCCATTTACAACTTTCTTTCAATTGTTTGCATCATTGTTGTGTTTCATTTTAATTCTTGTGCCGAGAGGATCCAAAACTTAAAGTAGGGGACGGTAATTACATATATACAAATGTATAAAACTAAGACATATGTAGAATTAATAAAATATTTTAAGATGTATTCCATTAACTAGAATAGTCAGGGCATTTCCTTTTATATCTTCCAACTCGAAAGAGTTGAACTGTTTACACTGATGAATCCTGAACGACCCTTCCTAGAGACTGTCGAATTTGCTATGATGTCTAGGCTTTGCTCTGCACTAATTGAATTTGAGAACCAAATCTCTGTATTGTAAACCCTGATCAGAAGCCCTTTTGTCAAACCATTTCTTCACTACCTGCTGGCAGCTATTCATTGCTTCCAGGGCATGTTCTCTTTTCTCTTGCACCTCGAGCAACTCGAAAAATCTCTTCGTTTTGTTCAACTTCCAGAGACTTGAGCAATTGAAGGGTGGGAATCTCTGTGGCAATAGGTAGCAATGCCTCCTTTCCGTACACCATCTCATAAGGAGATGTCTTCAATACCTGCTTGGGCATAATTTGATCTGCCCAGAGTGTTGTTTGGAGGTTCCTATGCCACTCTTTTTGATGTTTCGAGCCTATCCGTTTGATCAACCAGATGAGGTTTTTATTAGTAGACTCCACGAGGCCATTTCCTTGGAGATAGTAGTTAGAGGAGGTCTTCAAGAACAACCTGTATTTTAGAGCAAACTGGCTCATTTTCGAGCCGAGAAAAGCTTTAGCATTGTTAGAGATAATTATTTTTGGCGGGCCGAATCTGGCCACCAGTTCTTCTAAGAAATTAACAATCTCTGATTCAGTTGCATTTTTTAATGGCACTGCTTCTGCCTACCTGGTAAAATAGTCAGTTGCTATTAATATCCATTTATGTCCTACTGAAGAAAGAGGGTTAATCATCCCAATGAAGTCTAAACCCCATTGAGCAAAAGGTTCTTCTATCACTATGGGCCTTAAAGGCATAGCAGCATTCTGTCTCTTTCCGACATAGAACTGACATTCCTTGCAAGACTTAGTTAATGAAAATGCATCATTAAAAAGTGTTGGCCAAAAATAACTAGCACATATAATTTTAATTATCGTGGTTCTTGCAGAAAAATGTCCTCCGGTAGGGCTATTATGGTATTGATCTAATATCCTCTGAGTCTGTTCCTCATTTACGCATCTTAGCAGGATGCCATTGAAATTTCTTTTAAAGAGGACACCCTCTAAAAGGACATAATTGCTATTCTGTAGGCGAGAGAAACGTCTTTTAAAAGATGCGAGATCAATCAAATACCTTCTTGTTTGCATAAAATTTATCTTGTCATTAAGCCAGTTGCTCTGAGAATTCTCTTCGTTTATTAACATAGGTTCTGGAGCTTCAAAATCTATCGTTGTTTGACTGTTTTCAGTGATATATTCACATAGTCCCTTTCCCTTAATGTTCTTGATAGGTCTGACTTCAATGTCGTATTCTAGGATCTTGGTAATCCAATTATCTCTTTTCTTAGTGATTTCTCCTTCCATGATATATTCTCACACACTAGGATGCAGAACATAAACAATCACTTTATTGTATGATATCAAATGCCAGAATTTCTTAAGCCCTTTAACAATGGCGAAGGCCCACTTCTCTACAAAGTTATACTTTACTTCATATTCTTTCAAAGTTCCTGAGTAGAAAGTAATAGGGTACTCCCTTGTATCCTTATCATCCTTCTGCATAAGCACCGTGGCAATACTGTTTCCACCACCAAAACATACATAATCAAATCTTTTGATAGGTCTGGGTTAACCAACACAGGGGCAGAAGAAATAGCCCTTTTCACAAGCTCGAAAGCTTTTTTGGCTTCCGTCATCCATTTGAAAGTTTGATCTTTTTTTAGTAGTAAAGTAATAGGACGAACAATGCCTGCAAAATCTGTAATAAACCGGCTAATAAAGTTGACCTTACCTAGGAAAGACTGCACACCCTTTTTGTTGACGGGTAATGGAAGTTCCCAGATTGCATCAACTCTTTCTTGATCAATAGCAATGCCCTCCTTAAAGATGACATATCCCAATAGCTTCCCTTGGGGAACTCCAAACATGCACTTCTTTGGATTCAAAGAGATCCTGAATTCCTGGCATTTTTGGAAAACAAGCTCCAGATGATCAAAATGATCATCAGCAGATTTTGAGAATACATTTAAGTCATCCAAGTAAATGAGTATAATCTTGTGGATCAAATCCTTAAAAGCAATGTCCATAGCCCTCTGAAATGTGGCTCAGGCATTTGAGAGCCCGAAAGGCATTTTAGCATATGCATACATTCCCCACTTCATGGTGAATGTTGTTTTATATTGGTCCTCTTCTTTTACCTGAATCTGGTTATAGCCTGAAAAACCATCCAGCATTGACAACATTTCAGAGCCAGCTACGGTCTATAGAATTACATTCATTGAAGGTAGGGGGTAATGATCCTTTAAGGACGCTCTATTTAAATCTTGAAAGTCTACGCATAGGCATATTTCCCCATTCTTCTTCTGGACTGGCACCAGGTTTGACACTCAGATGCTATGTTCGATCGGAAACACTATTTGGGATGCAATCAACTTGTTCAGCTCCTGTGACATTAGGGATTCTATCTTTTGGTTCACAGGTCTTTGTTTTTGGTGAGCTAGCTTTGCTCCTTCTATCAGTTCAATTGTATGCTCAATGATCCCAAGATCATACCCTTTAAGATCATCATGTGACCAGGCAACTACACTAGGGTATTCCTTGCAGAAGTGTTTTAGTCTGTCTTTATTTTTTTGCAAGACTTCTTTCCCAACTTTGAGCTTCCTATCTTCCTTGATATGCAAATCGGTGTAATTGCTTTTGTCAACCACGAGCTTCCTTTTATCTCTTGTTGCATCATCGGAATCGAATAGGCTTTCCAGGGTGACTAGCCCCCTTGGGAGCTTGTTGGATTTCAGTTGGATGATTTGATCCCCGTAAGTCTCGGCAATCCTGGGCTACAGTTGATCGACGAATTCTCTCAATGATTGAAGGAATGATGTAATATGAACATCGCTATCAAAAACTTGCCAGTCTTGATTGTTTTCTAGGACAGCGGGTCTTACAATTACTTTCACCGCATGTTTATTTTTAAACAACTCAGAGGTTGGCTCGAACTTAGCTCCAATAGTTTCCATCTTGTCAGCTTCGACATTCATTTCCTTGGAATAGCTTGAATATTGAATGCCTCAAAGTTGTCGATCAGATCCCAAACTCTATGTCGATAGGATCGCATATG
Organism: Sequoiadendron giganteum; assembly: GCA_007115665.2. Lineage (NCBI taxonomy): Eukaryota > Viridiplantae > Streptophyta > Pinopsida > Cupressales > Cupressaceae > Sequoiadendron > Sequoiadendron giganteum. Next base: position 492,883,261 of record CM021108.1, on the reverse strand, counting down.
GATGTTCTTTGCAACTGAAGTTCTACAGATCTGGTTGACCACCAGTTCTGAATCTCTGAAGACACTTATCTGTTTCACACCCATTTTCTACGTAAAGCTTAAACCATGGACGAGACCTTCATATTCAACTTCATTGATTGAACATGCAAACTGGAAATGGTAGGACTTCAAAGTCTTTTCGTCAGTTAGGGATATCAAACAAATCCCCGCTCTAGCTCCTACCCTACAATAGGTGCCATCAAAGTATAACGTCCATATTTTTGAAGATTCTTCATCTTCGGGTTCTTTAGTAACTTTGGGCATGATCTGCCCTTCTTCATGTATCACATAGGTTCTGAGGCCAGTTGCATGGTAATTACCAAAAGGGTTTGCATTAATGAATTCATTCAACAAATTTTCTTTGTCTTCTGTTCGGGAGCTAGTAGCCTCCTCTTCTTCAAGAAGTTCCACATTGGAGTTCTCTTCCTTTGTGATTGAAGTGTGTGCCGCTTCAAAATTTAGCAAAGCTTCATTAGTAACATGTTCAGAATGCAGAGTTTTCGACAAGAGTTTCATCTTAGCCCCATGTTTAGTCCTCAGAATCAAGTGTGACCACTCTAGCGCCAGATATCCTCCTAAATTTGCAGTGAACTCTCATAACAAACAGATCCTGAATAGAGGAGGGATATCGATGAGTATGGTATCCTGATTTACAGTGATACTGGGGTAGGCAAACAAAGTCATGGGTAATCCCTTGATTATCCCAATGGTATCCAACTTGTTTCCATCAAGCTGCATGACTCCTTTATTCAAAGGCTCATATTTTAGACCCAAAGCGTTAGCTACTTGCTCTGGTATGACAGTGGTGCTAGCACTAGAGTTGATCATACTGTTGTGCAGTAGCTTGTCACCAATAATCAGTGTTAGAAAGAAAGGCTTAGGTTTAGGCTTACTTTCCCTTTCAGACTTGAGCTTCTCCTCTAGTTGAATTGTTAATACTTTATCCAAGTCTAGCTTGGATACGTCTTCTTCATTAGAGTGAATAGGGGATTTTTCATCTTCTTCATTAGATAATGCCTTTCATAGAAGCACCTTTTGCTCCGATATAGCCAAGATGTCCCACAAAGAAGTGTTGGTAGATGACTTCTTCAGTTGTTCCACCATGTTGAATTGCGCTTTTGGTTGATGAGTTGTGATTTCCTACTCTTTAGGTCTTGCAGCCGTCATTGGTTTTACGGTCGGTACATCCGATAGTTTAGTAATAGTAGAAGTGACCAGTGGAGCCTTTATCTTTGGAGGAAGTGGATTCAGAGGGCTAAGAACAGCCATCTTTGACTGTGGTGGGGTTGGTAATAGGCCTACTGTTGGGTTGGGCATCGGTTGTGACGTAGCCTTGGTAGGTAAGGTTGTGAATTCTTCAGTAAATCTATGCTTAGAATGCGTATTATAGTCAAATTGCACTCGGGGTACTTTATCAATAGGGATGTCATTCGGAAATGCTGACTCTTCTCCTTCCATCCAAGAAAAGAGAGCCTGGTCCAGGACAATGTCCAACTCTTGTTGGATGGACATCCCCTGCATTTGTGTGGCGAGGACTGCATTGTCCATTTGTTGAGAAGCATATGGTGAGTTGTTGAAAATAGATGTGTTGCCTTGGCTACATTGATTTGTGATTTGTTGTTGCAAATTTCCCTGTGGACAGTTTCGTGACATGTGTGCATCATTGCAAGGAAAACACCATGAGTTAGCATCTTCGACCAAATTGTTCTATCCCACCACCAGCTCCTTATTCGAACTAGGATGAACAGTCTGCATCGGTAAAGTTATCGAAACCATCTGGTTACTTGATTGAGCCAAAGTATTCCCATGTGACCTATCCTGCCACTGGTTTGATTAGTATGGAGGTTTTCCGCCTTGGTAATTTTGGTATGTAGGCTTTGGATAGCTGTATTGTTGTCGCTTCAAAGTAGTCAGTTCATTAGTCATAGCCCACATCTGTTCTCTCATTTCGTTCATCTCGGTAGCCATAGGATTAGGCACAGGAGCTACTAGAGGAGCCGTTGTCGGGGCTGTGTTTGGAACATTTTTGGAATAAACATACATAGATTGGGGAGGGGCCACAAGAGTGCTAGTAGAAGGGACTTTGGCTTCTGGAGCATTGCACTCGGGGAACAATGGCATGATGGGTCTCAGTGCCAACTTTCTTGCAGCAATCAAATTATTTTCCATAGTGACAGCTAAGGTGTAAGCATCAGGAAGAGTGTCTCCGCCCAAAGCTTGTAACATCATGGAGATATCAGCATTGATCGACTTTAGGTAGAACATGAACACTAAATTCGGAGGTGGTCGGTTGCCTATAGGCACTCTCTGCCAAGTCGAATGGAACCTCACATTGAAGTCAGGTAGAGCTTCATGAGGGGCTCACTTTATATTTTCTAGTTGATGATACAGCGAAGATTTGTCACCAGCATTTGAGAAACGCTCATAAAACGGAGTTCCGAGCTGGTCCCAAGTAGCAATAGTACCATCTTGTAGAGTTTTGTACTAGTTTAGCACTTTTCCTTGGAAGGAGGTGGCCAACAATCTGAGGGCTACATTTTCATTAGATATGCCATGAACTAGACATACATTTGCTACATCTTGTAGGTGCTCCATTGGCATCTTTGATTCATCCCCGAAATATTTAGAGATAGCTTTTAGAGCGGAAACAGGGATGGGGGCCCATACTACAGGAGGCACAGGTGCTACTAATGGACTTTCGGAGTCCCAGGCAATGTAGTTTCTAGCAGCCATAGGTGCAGGTGGATTAAGTGGTGTCAGAGAAGGTGGAGTTGGGGGAGGTGAAGGGCTACCTCGATGACCTCTCGGGTGTACAGAAACTAAAGGCGATACAAGCTGGCCAGGGACTCTTGCAGTCTATGACCTAGTTATAGGTCGATGGCTCATACACACTTCTAAAAATTAGGCGAATGTGCTAGTTCACAGTCCCACTGGGCGTGCCAGAAAAAGAACTGTTGATGCAATATTTTGCATGTAGCAGCAGCCTTATTTGAAATTTAGCTATTGGGGAACCTTATGAGCTAGCTAAATAAACTCCGGGATTTTATTGAAGTCGGCTCTTCGCTTAGTGGGTAAAGTAAAAGGTGAAGGAGATTACAGGAATGTAAAATCTACACTACAAGTGATGTGCTAGATTCTTTAGACAACTTTACCAAAGCACAGTGCATAATGCAAAAGGCCCGAACCACTAAATTGTTGTTGTTTAAGATAATTTTCTCAAAAGCACTTATCATGCAAAAATACCCTCTAATTTGTATAATGTAATCAAGCATAACTTTGTATTAACATAGAAGAGTTGTAGAAAGATGATTTGTATTCATTCCAGCTATAAGAGGTTACAAAAACTGAAGAATAGGCATTCATACAAAAATGAAGATAACAGCACAGGTCAATAGTTCCAACAAATGCTTGAAAACAGAAAGGCCGAATTTATTTGGCACAGTCCAAAATCTTTGAATTAAAAGCAACTATTACACAAGGCTTACTTCCCAATGCTTGGGAGTTTTTTATAAACTTAATCAACAACCTAATTAAAGAAAACAAGGCCCCATTTATTGGCCAGTCCATCGCCTAGAGATGCCTCAAGAGAAGAACAACCCATGCAGAGTGATCAACGGCCCAAATTATCTTTATCCACCACAGTCAACATCCATCGATCAACAATACGCCAGTGAGGCCACTCTATGAAATAGAAAACCATTCAATAGTAGGAGAGGACACGCAACAACATAGCAAGGAATGCGACGACAGGGAAGTACAAAAGATTCGGCGGTACTTCCAAGGTAACCAATGCAGAAACAAAATCACCATGTGTCACCCAGATGAAGCCCAACAGAGGCGCCCAGCAGAAAGCCGTGAGAGAGATCCACGTGGAGAGCTCCTAGCAAAAGTAAAGAATGAGGCGAGCCCGACTCAAAAAAGCAGCCAGTGTGAGCCACGTGGCACACAAACGGAGATTATCAAAAAGTGAAGCAAAGTAAAAGTGAAAAGCTTCGTGACGAATCCACGTGGAAAGCTCCAAGGATGGTGAGCATACAAAATTAAGGCGTAGCCGCAAAGGAAAAGAAAATTGCCAAGGCCTTGGCAGTTTTTGTTGAGCAATAGGTAAAATGAAATACAAGCAAATCATAGGGCATGAGCAGACCAAAAGTTGCAAGCAGTGACCTTGGAGAATGAGAGGTGCACAACTATGAGGAAAAGAGGCTCAAGTAGCTTTCAAACAAATGCAACTTCATTGAATAAGGAATATCAAATGCTCGACATCTTATATAGCCATCGAATGAAAAAAAAATTGGTATCAAATATTCAATGGCGAATGCAAAGTACACAAGTAAATAAAATCGATAAGATTAGTGTTGAACAACCTACAACATATATTTCAATATAAAAATCGATGTAAGAAATAATCGAGAGAACAAATAAGAATGAGAAATGTACCCAGAGATCCAAATCCTTAAGAACGATTTCTACAGAATTAAAAAAACTAACGATTCTGGAAGGGAATTGACTCGATTAAGTATGGGAAATATTCATGATTATAAATATCATTGTAAGATTCATAATCTAAGATCCTTGAGTTCAATCTAATAGTCTATATTTATGTGAACGCATGATCACCTATATCATCAAATCATGAGGTTGTATGAATCTAAAGAAAAAGTTTAACTTAAACACATAAGGTGATATTTAAGTTTTAAAGATAATTACAATATCATCTTTTAAGGAAGAAGGAAAATGATAATAGAATCATTTCCATGAACCCAAGATAATTAAATGGGATGATTGTTAAGGCGTATAGATTTCATTGAGATTTACATTTAAATTGAAATCATGATTACAGGTTACATAGAGAATTGGATTTTAAATTGAAACGTAAGGGTCTCAAGCACTTACTGATTCATAAGGTCTACACTAAATGCCTAATATTCTTTTGCTCAAATAAAGTGACTATTGGTAGACTTCTACACTCTCAGTGAATAGTCCTTCCAAGTTGATCTACTCATATCTAGACATTTCTCACCTATTCCTTATCCTTATAACCATATATAAATAAGAAGAGAAAATAGTTCTGCCAAGAATCAATGCACTTTTAAAGACTTATCTTGTTAAATCTGCAAATTTCTCTATGTATGCATCTAGTGGATTGTCTCACAATGAGAATTGTTGATTGATGATTCAGAAACAAGTTCGTACCCCCAATTCAAAATCTATAGAAAATAATTATTCCCCAAAAAAATTCATGCAGACCAAGTTTTATTTTTGAAAACCAAAAATTAATCCCCCCCATAATCTCCCAAAAAAAGGATAATTATTAACAAAGGAAAGTAGTTAATTTTCGAACACAAAAATTAGATAAAAATCTCACAAAATAACAAGTTTCTATTCTACAAATAATTTGAAGTCACACATGTGCTTCGAAATAATCTTTTTTTATCTTTTTAGTTGTCTTTACTATTTATCCATTATCTTCTTCCAGTTTAATATTTTATTTCATATTATAATATTTTCCCACATTTAATTTATTATAATCCATCATTAATAATAAATATGTTTATATTTAGTTTTCAAATTATTTTTTAACTTAGTAATTTAATTTAATAAAATAATTAACCAAGCACAACTTCTATATCTATTTATCAACATGATTTATTTGATAATTTATTTAATGAACCAATTAATCAAACAACATTATTAAACAAATCTAATTTAATAACTAAATATCAATAATAATTACCTAAGCATAAACAAGGTGAAAACAAGAACAATTGACCACGAATAACATACAATATTGACAGGGTGTCCGACTGGATACTCATCCTCTCTCTAGGATGATGGAAAGGGTAGGGGACTGTACATTATCCTTGTTAAAAAAAAATCCATTGGGTTTAGGAATGCTCAAACCTGTCAATCCAGGTGGAGTCTATGCTTGGTACCTGCAACTTGCAACAAATGAAATAGTCGAACATATATATAATCATATAGTCAGACACACTGTGAAAGGAAATCATAGTGTAGTAGGGTACTCACAAATGAGTAATGTGAAATTGTACCTTTCACCAAGACACCTCAAAAATATCACCACTTAGTAATCACATAATACTCATAATATACAACATCAATTATTTACCAATATTAATGCATACCTTTGATTATCCCTATTATCTCATATTCATCTCCAAGTTCCAAGTCAAACTACATACACATTCATGGTGAGAATGGAGGGGCACTACATCATCCCCCCTAAAACTTGAATTACTCCTAGAAGTCGCAACTAGGGTGGAAACATAACACATTAGTACCAATCATCAAAGTTGATTCATTACATCAAAATAAAACAATTTCATAAGACATGACATAATTATACACACAAAGAACACATTTTCCATTAAATATCCATCATTTTTGAATAAAAAAATCCCCTCTATTCATTATACAAAACTAAATATCATAGCATATTCGACACAAAATCATGATTTTACACCTTTCTCAAAGCATGGAAACACAATTAATCACTTCATAAGCATAATATTCTAGATTTAACATACATTCTTCACATATACACACAAATGCACATCACTAGAAATCACATCACAAGGCTACACAAGGGTCCATAATGCATCCCTAATAGAAAGAATGTTAGTGCATTGCACCCTACACTGTGGGTCCTATCCTTTCCACTAGTTTTCTGCACCATTGGACAAACACCACTAATGACAAGTCTCAAATTGTTAGGTGAGGATGACATAAGGGGCAAAAAATAAGCTTAAGAGTCTAAGCACAAGGGAAACATAATGGGATCATATGAAACCAGAGTACCCAATGTTAGAACTTGGGCTTTGATACCAAGTGTAACACCTTGTAAAGGAACCCCAAAGGACAACATAATACATGCCATAAAAATAGAACAATTTTTTTTTTAGTACAATAACATGGAATGTAAACTGTATCTAAACATAGCATATAATTTAAGCTATGTCCTCTAAGGTTCCATGCCTGCACTACTAGAAAAACTATTAACATGACCTAAACATACATCATGGAATAAATATTAACAAGAGAGTTAATTTCAAATCCATTGCATTAAATAAATAAGCACATACATTTCCATACATGACATAAAATACATAATCATTCAGGATCATATAATAATAACCAATGAGTACATATATAATTTCTATTACATGGGAGTACACCAGTACATTGTTAAAAGATTAAATCAATTCTTTCTTGAATACAACAGGGAGAATACATCAAGAATACATTACATGATACAATTGACATATAGGTTCAACACATAACATAAGCAACTATCTCTTCAAACTTGAACAATATCTAGAATCTATTACAAGGGTACATCCTTCAAGCACACAAACAACTACTGGGAACCCAATGGAGGAAAAAGAACAATCCACCTAACCATGTGAAATCCTAAGGTCCACCCCCCATGCTAGGAGATAACAATAAGGTCTCACTACATCAAGTAGTCAATAATACATAAGGCTAACACAAAAGGACTAAACATGGCTCCAACATAACTCAATACAACATGAACATCACATAACATAGACACTACTTCTAGATGCACACAAACAATAGGGGAACACATGACTAGGGAATGCTAGGTTGTGAAAGGATGGAGTTTCATTACATATCTTTCTATGGGTTACCCTAATAGATCTTACTAGGCTCCCAACCCCCATCCTGGGTTACCCTAGTAGCCTCTGCTAATCCTTGACCCCATACAAACTCATGCGAAATCAACAAAACTTTCATGAGGACAATAAAATTGATCTTTCCATTTGAGGCCTTATCAACTCATCTCAAACCTAAATGAGCACTTCAACCATGAGTGAGGGATACCAATATCTTGATTAATGTGAAGACTACCCAACCCCCTTATTCATTAATTAGATTATTACTAAATTAAGGAACTCTCAAATGGGTTACCCTAGACCACTTTAGGCCTTGGCCCCCATTGAGATCCACTCCCCTACTAGCAGCTAGAATACCCAACACATCAAAAAGGGTAAATCCATCTTGCACACTGAATGAAACCACAAGCAACACATATCTAGAGCAAGTCATAGACCCCCTTGCTCCAAATCACAACATTAATAACAAGTAAATAGTGCAAGGCTAAAGACCCTCTAGTACAAAATCCAAGTATAAAATAAATCCATTTTCAAAATGAAATAATCATGAAACCAAAAATTGAGCTAATTCACCAAACCTCTAGAAGTCTACCCTTAGCCATAAGCATAAAATACTTCCCGCCATAAATACAAGAAAATCATAGGGCATGAGCAGACTGAAAGTTGCAAGCAGCAACCTAGGATAATGAGAGGCACGCGGCTATGAGGAAAAGAGGCTCAAGTAACTTCCAAAACAAATGAAATTTCACTGAATAATTAATATCAAATTCCCAACATCTTATACAACCATCGAATGAAAAATAATTAAATCAGTATAAAATATTCAATGGTGAATGCAAACTCAAGTGATTAAAATCGATAAGATCAGTGTTGAACAACCTACAATATATCTTTTAGGATAAAAATTGATGTAAGCATCAATGTAGAGCACAAATAAGAATAAAAAATCTACTAAGAGATCCAATTCCTTAAGAATGACTTCTTGAGAATTAAAAAAATGATTCTAAAATGGAATTGACTCGATTAAGTATGGGAACTATTCATGATTATAAATATCATTGTAAGATTCATAATCTAATAGTCTATATTTATGTGAATGCATGATCACCCATGTCATCAAATCATGATGTGGTATGAATCTAAGGCAAAAGTTTAAATTAAATGCATAAGGCAAGATTTAAGTTTTAAAGATAATTACAATATCATCCTTTTAGGAAGAAGGGAGATGAAAATAGAATCATTACCATGAACCCAAGATAATTAAATGGGACAATTATTAAGGCATATAGATTTAACTAAGAATTACATTTAAATTGAAATTATGATTAGAGGTTACATAGAGAAAAGGATTTTAAATTGAAACATAAGGGTCTCAAGCACTTACCAATTCATAAGATCTGCACTAAATGCCTAGGATTATTTTTCTCGAATATAGTGACTATTGACAAAAATATACCCTCTTAGTGAATAGTGCTTCCAAGTTGATCTTGTAACGTCTCACCATGCACACCCCAAAGGACAACAAAACATCTAACAAATTAACGCACAATTTTTTGTTAAAGTAAAAATGACATGAAATGTAAACCATCATACTGTTAAATATCCAATATACTGAGAGGGGGGTGAATCAACATATTCTTAAAATTATTGAACAAATACCATCCAATCAAACCAAAATATATGATAATTAAGATAAGCAGAATAATCAATAGAATATGAAACACAAAACACAAGAGACACTGGAATTTTTATGTGAAAAAACTAGAGTGGGAAAAACCACGATGAGGATTAACTTAAAATATAGTATAACCTATAATAAAATATTACAAAATTTTGGCTTACTACAAGGATTCACTATCCAAAATGGGAGGTTCACTGCCTACAAAAATGAAGTAACAAAATGGCTAACTGCTAGAATGAACTGATAGAAGTGCATCTCAAATGCAAATTCAGTTCCTTTATAATTTAGGAGAATTCACATGCTAGTAGATCACACTTCACCCTTTTCACTTCCATATACTTTGTTAGAGTTCACTCAACACACATATCCATCTATCTCCAACTCTACAAAAAAATATTGTATATATATCTGATTGCCCAAAGATAACAATCAGGGCAGCTTGAAAAACCTCTTAATAATAATTCAACCATGTGGCATGCAATAGTTGTCTACATGGATTATACAAACAAAATTTAATCCATTACATCTTCTACTATATGACAGGTCGGCCAACAGTAGACCTGATAGCAGAATTGTATACAAAAAATGATACTAGAGATGACCATGAACAATTGTGCTTATGAGTTCCTATTCATGTATGCATTTCTCAATCACAAACCATTTCCCAAAAATTGAAGTAGCAGCTATTTATCAGAGAGGATTCCAGAGAAAAATATCGAAGGCTAATTCTATATTACCGGTTCAGAATACTAGATTGATGTGACTTAGAGTCTTGCATTTTCAACTCATATATCATGGTGACATCAATGACAACAAGACTATTAACAAGGGATATGATCTTCTTCATTCTTTAAATAATCTCCCCCTTTTTCACTGATGGCAACATGTGCCAAAAATAATATACAAAACTATACAGAATATTCTCTACTTCTCATTCCTATTCTCCCCCTTTGACATCAAGGAAAAACGTTGAAATAAAAACATTAAAGATATGTACACATGGTCTAGAATGTTCAAAAGCATAGAATCAAAATTTTGAACTCCCCCTGAGGAGTTATCTCATGCAATAGAAAAAAATTTACCCAGAGGAGGGGGCATTTTGCAATTCCTATAGAATGCCTTTCTAGGTCATTTTTCCATCCTCCCAACTCTTCTTAGCTGATACCAACAACTTGTTCATGGATTTTAAAGCAATAATTTTTTCTTCAACTTCCTCTAGAGTATCCAGTGTCATATTTATCTTGTCCAAATTCTCATAATTAGCCAAAGCATTGTCTACCAAAGCATACTCCATTCTCATGTTATCACCAAGCAAGCCAAATATTTTGATTATCTCTTCTTTCTGCTTCTATAACATAAATAAATTTTCTCTGTGCACAAAAATAGCTTTCCAATTTGATCTATCTCTGTCCATTGATGCATTACTAATATTTCTCTCCTACTAGATGCATGAAATAAATCACCTAACTTCAATTTATGTACTAGATAAATCTTGTTCAGGTTTTCATAACCATGATTCATTGGAAGTTGTATGAGTTCCAAAGGAATTACCGGTTGGAATCTAATATTCTTTGACAACAGTCCCTTCAAAACCTCATCACCAAAGGAGGATTGTCCAGTGGGCTTCTGTGATCCTACAACTTGCTACCAGATACTTCTTCATTCTTTCCTGAAGATCCATCAGATTCCTTATTTCTATTATCTTCTTCCTCATCTCTTTCTTCCTCTGCACTCTCTTTTTCTGCATTTTCATCTTCTGCATTCTTCCCTTCCATTTCCTTTTCTTCTAATTTTTCTCCTTCTACCTTAGCTTCTTCGATTTTCTATTTTTATTTTTCTTCTTCCCCTTTCTCCTCTTCTTCCTTATCTTTATCTTCTTCACCAGGGTGTACCAGAGGGGAAGTAACATGGACTTCTGCTTCAACATTCTCTTAAAAAAGTTTTAAATTTCTGGATTCTCATTAGCAACATTGATTTCCAGTAGGAAATTTGTACTACCGATTTTCAGAGGGACATTATTGTCATTCACTTCCAGAGGTTCATTATCATTAGTAGCATTGAAAGGATGTTCTTCCACAAATTTTGTAGAATTTTCTTTTCTAGGTTCAGAGGCCGAACCAGATGCACCAATCATGTCATAGTTTTCTGCAGTGTCTCTGATAATGCTTATTGTTTCCTTCCTTATTTCTCTATTTTCTTTCTTATATTTTGTCATCAGGGTATTAACTCTTCTTTTATGCTTGAACTTTTTGGCATAAATATTCTTCAAAGATTCTAAGTTATCCAGAGTTAGAGAGGGTGCAATTTCTTTATATGCTTTGTTTCTTATTTTTCCTCTAACTCAACTGCCTCTACTCTCCTTTTCCTCAGTCTTTCCCATAAATTTTCAAGAACATCAAACATAATGTTGTCCCATTTGGCTTCCAAACTAATAACATATTTGATGATGGCTAAAATTATTTTTTCTTTATTCTATTCTCCTACTAAATTATACACTTCTGCAATAGACTTCACCATATCATCTTGATTCACCAAATTACTTACCAAAACATCAAGTTTAAGAGGGGAACCAGGTCTTACCAGAGAGGTGTTTTGTTCCTCCTGATCCAATGAAATCTCTTCTATAGTTTTGGCCTTCTTTGCTTTAGGATCATCTTGTTAATCATTTGAAGATGACACATATTGTACTTTGTTGGTTTCCCGTGATGCACCTTCACTAGGGGAGACACTCCCCCTTCTTTTTATTGTTAGTCTTATAGAAGGGTCTTCTTCCTCTTCCTTCTGATCATCTATGATACTCATATTATTTTCTCTAGTATCCTTTTATTTTCTTCATTTGATAGGGGCTACTGGAGGAATGCCTTTCCTTTTACCTGATCTTGTAGTAGGTCTGAAAGGAGTTGGGATTTTTCCTTTATCAGTAATGTTGGGTACTAACTTCATTGTAGTTGGTCTAGAAGTTGGTATGGAGGGAGGGGTCCTTTTGGATCTCCTTACATTGGGTAGTTCTATAGACTTATGTCCTTGAACAACTCTTGCTCAAGCTAACTGCTCAGGTGTGAAACATTGATTGAGAATTTCCTCCACATTTTTCTTTATCTTAGCTTTGTTCTGCTCCAAGCGAACTTCCCTAGATTTTTTTGCATAATTCCCAATCTGGGGTTCATTTAGATCTTTAGAAATCTTCAATAAGAGTTGGACATATCCTTAAACATCATCTTCTAGGACTTCATAACCCAAAGGCTGAATCCAAATACTCTAGGGTTCAATCGCTTCTATCATACACTCATTAGAACACACATGAAATATAATTTCATCTTTGTATTTCTCCACAATGTTCCTTGGAATTTTGTCTCGCTCATTCATATTCTTCTTAAACACAAAAAAGAATGTTGTCATGGAATTTTCTGCATTGTTCACATCTCCCAAATTCCTCATGTGCTCAAAAATTTGATGGGCAATAGGTCAAGATGGATCCCAACACAGAGTTCCAAATTTTCCTAGAAGCATTCTCAGAAAGTAGAATAACAAACATGTAATTAGAGAACAAAACTTAAAAGGGTATTTTTTTCCCTTTGACATCCTCGGGTTCTCAAACAGTTGTTTCCTGAGAAGCTCACATATATCATAACTTGTACCATTTACAAACATATCATAACTAGTGTAGATAGTTGTAGCAGACAAAAAGTTCTCTCTGTTGGTGAAGTAGATTTTGTGACCAATCGTAATAGATTAATACTTCATGGCTAGATTTTTAATAGGTTTTGTCACTAGAGCCCTTTTTTCATAGGCAGCATAGGTGAGATTTGATACCATTTCATTTTCACTACCTTCAACACAAGTACTGATCCAGATTCATAGTCTAGTGATGGCTTTAATTGCTTCCTTTTTTTTTATCAAGTGTGGTTCATGAGTCCATAAGAACTGATCATGCATTCTACTAAGAACTGACTTTACAAATGAGTCATCCACTGTTGAGCTGAAATTTGGAAAATTGTTCCAATAGTCCAATTTCATCATCATAAGATTTGAATATTTAGGTTTTAACCATAATTTTTCATCAGTGAGTTCATTCATCCATATATCAATTAGTTTGATATGATTGAATTCTTCTGATTTAACCCTAATGTACATCCTTGTATCTTCTGTTGGCATGACACCGCAAGGAATCAAAGAGAAGGCGCCCACCGTGTCATCTTCAAAAACCTTCAACGAATATTTTCTGTAGGACAGCCTAGGTCTTTCTTTTGTTTGTACGAATATAGGAGTTTCCATTTCCTATATTTCAAGCTCTTAAAAATATTAAATAAAGAATTTCCAAAAGCTCCGAAAATACCTTTTCATTTGCAAATGTTCAAAAAATGGGTTTACACCAATCACACCTCAATTCACTCTAAATTGCTCCAAGTCATTATTCTCTTCTTTCAAGTGCAAAAATGATCGAAATACCTTCATAATTTTGCTTTATAGATTAATGTGATGCCCTGATTTGCATTTAATGCCCTTGGAATTTGAAAAGCTTCCAAATTTTCTTAGTTGTGCTTAAAAACCCTAATATGCTCTACAATCAAGCATACAAGCTTCTTTTCCTCCGATTTCTTTTTCAAAACCTCTGCATACATATTCCTTACAATCTTCTCATCGTGTCAAGAGCTGACATGCTCAAAATTAGGGGGTTCAAGAAACTTTCTACTAAATCTCCCCTAAGACCATGCTAGGTCTAGTTACCGGAGGAATCATCTGCACCAGATGAGGGTACAAAAGCATCAATATTCCCTGACTCTTCTTTCTTTTTCCATATCTTACTCATTTCCTTCTTGAATTCTTTTTTATCAACCTTCTTCTCAAGTTCAATCTTTTTTTTCGAAGCATATTTATTTCCCCTATTACTTTTACACACCTTTGAAATATGTCTTGGTTTGTTGTAGTTATAGAAGACAACATTTATTTGACTTGACTGACTTCCATTAAACCTTATTCTGTATTGATTCACTTTAGGCTCATATTTATTGCAGTTATAGAAAAAACTAACAAAGTATTGATTCATCCTTCCTCCATTAAACCAGTTCATCATTTGAGTTCTGCATTCACTAGATCTATGTCCAAACTTATTACATACATAGCATTGCTCGAGGAAGGAGCTAGATTGATTCATCCCACTTCTACATTTAGTTTCCTTATGCCCAAATTTGTTACAAGAAAAACAAGTGCCATTGAAATATGGGTACCTTTGTGCATTTGGTTGTCTGGTAGGTGGTTTTTTTCCTGGATTCCTCTTTGGCTTTCCTTTTTCTTGATACTTTTGATCATTTACTACTTTAGAGCTTTCACCTGTTTCTAATCCCAATCCTCCTTTTTCTTTAGAAGATTTTTGTCCGACAATCAATTCATCAAGTCTGGTGGAGCTTGTTTTGAAACTGTCCTCACATAATTTTGTATTTTCTAGTTCTTCTCTTAGATTCACTACTTCTTATTCAAGCCTAAAAAATTCATTAGACTTGTTATTTTTCTCAATATTCAAGCATTCTTCAATCCTCTTGTTTTCTTCCACTTGCAACTTTAGTTCGGTAATCTCTTCATTTTCTTGTTTCAGTTGATCACTGACTTCTCTATGTCTCTCTTTGAATTTCTTTAATTTTTCCTTCAATTTTCGGACACATTCATTTGCTTCATCAAGATTCTCTTTCAGATCTTTATTTTCATTTTCATCTTTTTCTAGATCATCAAGATCAGTCCAAAGTTCTGCATTATCCTCCATCTGTTCAATCTTCAAGATCTCCCTCAAGCTATTAGACTTCTCTAGAGGAACCAAGCTTTGATACCAATTGTTAAATATCCAATATACTAAGAGGGGGGTGAATTAGTATATTCTTAAACTTACTGAACAAATAAAATCCAATCAAACCAAAGCATATGATAATTAAGATAATAAAAATCATCAACATAACATGAAACATAAAACACAAGAGACCAAAATTTTTACATGGAAAACCGGGAGTGGGAAAAACCATGGTGAGGATTAACTCCCAATAGAGTATAACCGATTATAAAATATTACAAAATTTTGGCTTACTACCAGGACTCACTGTCTAGAATGGGAGGCTCACTACCTACAAAAATGAAGTAAAAAAATGGCTAACCACTAGAATGAATGGATAGAAGTGCACCTCAAGTGCAGATTCAGTTCCTTTGTAATTCAGGTGAATTCACATGCTAGCATATCACACTTCACCCTTTTCACTTCCATATACTCTGTTAGAGTTCATTCAACACACATATACATCTATATCCAACTCTACAAAAAAATCTTGTATATATATCGGATTTCCCAAAGATAACAATCATCTCAGCTTGACAAACCTCTTAATAATACTTCAACTATGTGGCACACAATAGTTGTCAGCATGGATTATACAAACAAAATTTTCCAACAGTAGACCTCATAGAAAAATTGTATACAAATAAAGATACTGGAGATGACCACAAACAAATATACTTATGAGTTCTTGTTCATGTATTCATTTCTCAATCACAGAACATTTCCCAAAAACTGAAGTAGCAGCTATTTACCAGAGAGGATTCTAGAGAAAAATACCAGAGGCTGATTCTGTATTACCGGTTCAGAATACCAGATTGATGTGACTTAGATTCTTGCAGTTGCAAATCATATATCATGGTGACATCAATGAAAACCTCACTGTTAACAAGGGATATGATCTTCTTCATTCTTCTAACACATACAACTCTAATACTGAAACTATGCATATACAACATCTAACTAGAATTTGGGGTGACATGACTGTATTACGTTGCAAATATTTCTAACTTAACATGAATGGCATAACGATGATTATCAAACTACAATTTTTCATTTAAAAACCTCTATATAAAGAAGTAAGCAATGTAAATACATCCATATTGAGGCATAACATACATTTGTGATCATATGATAATATCAAAATATACTTCCATTACATTTGTTACATGATTTACACAACATTCCACATATCACATAATTATAAATATTTCCACAAATACAACACCACATAAATGCATTAAATGTGAACCAAAGATTACAACACCATTACCCTACAAGGGGTAGATAGTACAAGATACATCAAACTTCCCTTATAAAAATGGGAAGGAAATCACAATTACATCATGAGATACATCAAAAAATAATATAGTAAAAAGCACCGATGCCATCTCCAAATCTGGTGAAGATCTAGATTCTCTACATCAATACAAACTCCGCGCTTCGAAAACTCTATCTAGGAACCCAATGGAGTGCATAACACATTCCACCCAACCATGTGGATCCTAAGGCCCATCCCCCATGCTAGGAGGTGACAAGAAGGACCCACAACATAAAACAATCAAGCAAACAAGGCTTACAATACTCCACAAAAAATACAATGAGAAAAAACCTAAAGAAAAACTACTTCGAGAGGTACAAAAATAACGAGGGGGAACTACAAACATATAGGGTTGATAAAGGGAGGTGTTTCATCACATGGCTTTGATATGGGTTACCCTAACAATCTAGATGTCAACCCCCATCCTTGAGTTACCATGACAGTCTACACGTCAGCCCCCATCTATGGTTACCCTAACTGCCTCTCAATTGGTGTCAACCCCATAGGGTGACACATGAAAAATCACTTACCTTTCAAGAGAACAAGGTAGTGACCTTTCCGACCAGGCCCTTGCAACCCATCCTCAACCTATGAACACTACTAGCATGGGTGAGGAATCTTCTTATCTTGATTAATGTGTCAATTACCCAATCCCTCCCAATTAATTATTTTTGTTATCTCTTAATTATGCAACTCTCCAATGAGTTACCCTGATGCCACTTTGTATGCCAACCCCCATGGAGAGCCACTCTCCCTACTAGCATCAACACAAATCTCATAACCCCTAGGGTGTACGCAATCACACCAAACACCAAAATAAAATGAAAACCAAAAATATAAGTGAGGAATGAACCTTCTCACACAAAGACCACATCATAATGCTAAACCATGGTGCATGGTAACAACCCACATGAGCTCAAACAAGAATTAGGATCAAAATTTTCACTAAGAGTCCAAGTATGAAAATCCAACATAAAGTACATTTCCCCTTAGCCTCTGGAAGTCTAAATGGTTGACTAACCATAAACTCCCAACTGAGAGTATCACAAAACATTATGGGTTTACAACATAATACAAGACATGAATAAGAAATTCAAGAATAAACAATTTTCTCATCGCAATATAGGGGATCACGACATCAGGAAACCACAATTCGTTCTAATAATCCACTTGATACCTCTAAGAAATTTAGATAAAAGATATTTATAAACTACTATAAAAAAATTGTTTCGTTTCCATCTAATTCAATTTCCATCACAATAAGCTTTTAATTATACATCCACCTATATTATTGAATTACAAGTAATTCAATACATAAAATATCCTCAATTCAAAATTACTGTATAAAAGGAAGATGCAACAACGTTGAACCATTAAAAGAAATCAATCTCTTTCTTTTTCATGAACACATTTAAAGTAACAATTTTAAGGAAAATAAATGAAGGGATGTGAGATGGAGGACCGTACTTTTCAAAACGTGCCTAAGTGTTCTAACGGGAATTTTTCAAAAAAATTGAGTCATTTTATGCATCTGTCGGGGTTCCTTGCAAATTTTTTCCTTGTTTTGATATTGCCTTCAAAGGATTTAGTTGTTTCTAATGGTAGTTCTTCTCTTTGTCGATCAAGTAGTCTTTTATCTTTCAATAATTTAGAAAAATTGAAGTTGGGAGGTTTTCTTTCTCTGTCGAATTGAGGTTTTTCCAATAATGGGGGTTTTGTTTTGGTAAAAACCCTTATCGTGGAAATGGGAAGTCTTTCCATCCTAGGAAAAATCTGAGTCGAGCTATCCAGCCGCCATTTGATATTTGTGGATCAGATTTGGAAGCCTCTGTAGGCTCTCCCACAATCTCCTCTCAATTAGCTATTCATTCTGAGGTTCTTGAGATACCTAGAGCTCCCTCCATTCTAAATATTGGTAATAGTCTTGAGCTAGATTTTTCTTCTCCTTCGTCTACTTTCCCAAATAACATTGTCAGAAAACATGAAGATTATTATAGAATTCTTCGGCTTCAGATTCAGAATGCTAAATAAAATATCTCTTGAACTTCATTCTTGCCAAACCTACCCACTTCGGTGTCAAATATTGTTGGAGATGTTTTGGAAGATGATGCTCAGTCCTCAACAACATTTCCAAACAATATTCCTTTGAAATTATCCCCTCCTACTTCTTTCCCTAACAATGTGGATTTAGGGGTCAAAGTTTCACCTACTACTTTCCCTAATAATGTGAATCTAGGAAGTAGACCCTCCAATGAATGGAAAATGCATAGACAATATCGTACTCCTCTTCACCAAGGGTTGAGATATGTAAATAAGCAATAATGGCAAGAGAAGAAGCCAAACAGGTGGTTGGAGGTTCCATCGATCAGGCTTTCAGAGGATATTCTTAAAGAACAGTCATTGAATCTTTGTCAAACAACTCTAATCTATAAGTTTTAGCAATATTCTCCCTCTATTTCTAAGCTGAAAGATCTAATCTATCATGATTGGGAAGGTGCAAATCATATTTTTTATATTGACAAAGGGAATGGATTTTTTATTGTTTTATTTTCTTCTAAGCAAGCCAAAGATGCAATTTTTAGGTTTAATTCTTGTTGATGTCTACATTCAGACACATGAGAAAGACTTCCAGATCTCTAATGAAGATTAAATTTAAATGTAGCTTAAGAGTTATTTAAATTTACCTAATCGATTTTCTTAAAGACGCGCTTTAATGCATATGTAAAATATTAAATAATAAAAGACATAATAAATAAATATTATTTATTGGGGCCGACTTTTCATGGAATTTGTGCCTCCTCACAAAGGTATCCTTTCTCTTGAGGCATGCATCTCTTCATGAAGGGGTACGAATAGGATATATAGATGATATCCTTCATTGTATAAACCATAAAGTTCATTCAATATTTTTTTAAGGAAGAATTCACACCATTGCAGCAAGTTCGTCATTTTGTCTTAGTAGATCAATTGAAGATATTCTTTGTATATTTGCATCTAGGAGAGGTGTTGTTCATTGCATGATATAGGAATTACTTTGTGCCAAGTTGTAAGTAGATTTCTGCACCTGATTATTCAATATATAGGAGATATATTGGTTGGGTTTTACTCCCTCAAGTTGGAGGGTTTTCCTAGGGTATTGGTTGTGTTGTTGTGTTGAATTTTTAAATTGTTTTTTCTTTCTAATCTGATCACCTAAAATCTACATGGTATCAAAGTGGGTTTGAAGAGGATCCCAATCAGATTTGTATTTATCAGCCTTACCCTTGTTGAATTTTCTCATCTTCATTCACTTCTCAAGATGGTGAATGGTCTTAATATTAAGGATAGGCTTGAGGGAACATCAAACTTCACTTCGTGGAGATTAAAGATCATGCCCACCTTGGAGAAAAGTGAATTGGTAGAGTTTGTGGAGAGATCCACCCCCAAGCCTATGGAAGAGGAAGAAAAGGCCCTATGGAAGAAGAAAGATACTAGGGCAAAGAAGATGTTGGTTGATTCAGTGAAGGATCATATTATTCCTCTCATCTCCAAGTTAAGGACTATGAAAGGGATGTTCAAAACCTTAGAGGAGATGTAAGAGATCAACAACACCAGCTAGGCTCTTGCACTAAAGCAACAAATTCATCACTTGAAGATGGTAAAGGGAGAAAATATCATTACATACTTCATGAGAATAACCGAATTGAGAGATCAACTCTCAATTATTGGGATGTGGTCAATAGCAAGGATCTAACCATGTTGGCTCTCAATGGTCTCCCTTCATCCTGGGAGTCTTATATTTAGGGAATTAGTGCAAGATCGAAGCTTCCCAAGTTTGATCAATTGAGGGAAGAGTGTATTCAAGAAGAGTCTAGGCTGGCTACAAGAGCTATTGGGAAAAAATTCGTCAATGAAGATCTTCATGTTCTTACCACTCAATCATCAAAGAAGAAAAGTGGAAAAAAAGGGTATTTCAAAAGAAAAAGAGATAGTGGAACTAATGGTGGCCCCACATTTAAGAAGAAGAGGGACCTCTCCAAGGTCCAATGTTTCTGATGTGACAAGTATGGTCATTTTGCAAAGGAATGTCCTTCTAGGCCTAAGTAACATGCTAACTTTGCTAATGTCAATGAATCCTCTATACAAAAGGATACAAGTGAATACCTATTCTATTCAACATTCTCAAGTAATGTATCTACTGACACCAACGCTTGGTTGATAGACAGTGGGGCCTCTTTCCACATCACTAGATTTAGGGAACATCTATCTGATCTGGTGAAGAAAGATTCCAACGATCAAGTTATTATTGGAGATGATGCTAGTTACTTGGTTAAAGGATTTGGGACCTCATCTCTACATTTGGATTTTGATGATTCATTACAATTGGATGATGTACTATTCATTTCAAGCATTAAGCGGAACCTTGTTCCATATTAGCCTTGGAAGACAAGGGTTATCCAGTTGCCTTTTCTAAAGGAAAAGTTCTCATATGGGCAAATAACTCTAACTTCAAGACTAATCAGATGGTTGGAGTTAGACATGGGTGTCTCTACAGGCTTTGTAGACACCCCATTCAGGCTCTAGTACATGAATCCGCAAGTTTGGGTGATCTTTGGAATCAAAGATTGGCTCATCTTCACTTTCGAGCACTACCTGTTATGGAGAAGATGGTCATAGGCCTTCCTAAGCTCAACTAGAAGCACAAATGAACCTACAAAGGCTATGCCTTGGGTAAGAATACTAAAGGTCCATTCCATAATAGTGAAATTAGATCCAAATGTGTCTTAGATCTTATTCATTTTGATCTATGTGGTCCAATGTCTGTTGCATCCTCGAGTGGTTTCTTGTAGTATATTATTTTTATTGATGACTACTCTAGAAAGACTTGGATCTATTTCTTGAGATCTAAAGAATTTGATGAAGTGTTAGAAAGATTCAGAGAATTCAAAGCTCAAGTGGAGAATCTATCTAGGAAGAGGATCAAGGTGTTGAGATCCAATAATGGGGGAGAATACACTTTTGTTATTTTCTATAACTTTTGCATTGAAGCAGGGATTAAGAGGGAGCTTAGTGTTGCTTATAATCCCAAATAGAATGGTGTTGCGGAAAGAAAGAACAAAACTATTATGGAAGAAGTCAAAGCCATGCTTCATGACCAAGACCTACAAATTTATCTTTGGGTTGAAGCATCCAGGATTGCAGAAGCATCCAGGATTGCAGTCTATGTACAAAATAGGAGTCCTCACATAATCTTGGAGAACATTAATCTTGAAGAAGAATTCTCTAGGGTGAAACCTAAAATAAGTCATTTGAGGATCTTTGGGTGTCCAGTGTACACTCATATACCTAAGGAAAAGAGGAAAAAATTAGAACCTTTTGGCAAGAAGGGAATTTTGGTAGGCTATAAAGAGACTTCTAAAGCTTACAAAATCTATATTCTGGGTCAGAAGACTATTGAGATCAGTAGAGATGTTACATTTGAGGAGGATGTTGCATTTAGTAGATCCAAGGGATCTCATATGGAGATTGATGAAGAAGAGCCTCCTCAGGATATGGAAGTTGACCATATTCTTGAGAATCAAAGGGAGGTTCTAGAATAAAAGGAAGATGATGATCCAGCTAAACACTTGGAGCCTACTGATGGGTCTACATATATTATGATTGGAAAGAAGAGACCTCTTTGGGCTAGGAAAATAATGCAGGAGGTAGAAAGTTTTGCAACTCCAAGAGGAAATTTTAGAGAAATTATGAGACCTCATAAGCTCTTTGATTGTGTAGCCTTGATGAGTCACATCATTGATTCAGAGCCTTCAAGTCTTGAAGAAGCTTCTAGTCAACAAGTTTGGAAAGATGCTATGACTAAGGAGTATCAATCTATACTTAAGAATGATGTTTGGGATATTGTTCCTAGATCTGAAGGAAAATATGTGGTTTCTTCTAAATGGCTCTTCAAGATCAAGCATTTGGCTAATGGGAGCATTGAAAAGTAAAAGGAAAGATTTGTGGCTAGAGGATTCTCAAAAAAAGAGGGAGTTGATTATGAAGAAACCTTTGCTCCTATGGCTCGTTATACTTCTATCAGAACCATTATTAGCATTGCAGCATCTAGAGGATGGAAGATTCACCAAATGGATGTAAAGACAACATTTCTTAATGGTGTCATAGAAGAAGAGGTTTACATTGAGCAACTTGATGGCTTTGAGGTACATGGGAAGGAGTCTCATGTTTGCAAACTAAAGAAGGCCTTGTATGGTCTTAAGCAGGCTCCTCATGCTTGGTACGAAAGGATTGATCGTTACCTATTGAGTTTGGGTTTCTCAAAGAATGATGCAGATTCTAACCTCTACTTCAAGGTAATAAATGGTGAAGCATTAATTATGGTTTTGTATGTTGATGATTTGATTATCACTAGAGAAGAACACTTGATTCTAAAATGTAAGAAGGAGTTAGCTTTTGAGTTTGAGATGAAGAATCTTGGTCTCATGCATTACTTCCTTGGCTTAGAAGTTTGGGAAAAACCAGATGAGATGATTCTAATTCAAGGAAAGTATACTATTGACATTCTAAAGAGGTTTGGTATGATTTATTGTAAACCTATGTCTACACCTCTAGAGACAAACTTACATAGGTTGAAGGAGGCTACAGCAAGTTCAGAACTAGTGGATTCTACTATGTATAGGTAGCCGATTGGTTCATTGATGTATCTAGTTAACACTAGACCTAATATCTATTATGCAATGAGTTAACTTAGTTAGTTTATGTGTGAACCAGGGTAGATACATCTTGTTGCAGCTAAACATATCCTGAGATACTTGCATGGCACAATTGGATATGGGTTGAGATATTCTATAGGTGTGGATTTGGAGCTACATGGTTTTACTGATTCTAGTTTTACATCTTGTTTCCACCCTCTAGAGGAGCCATGGTGAAAGTCACGGTGAGGTGACAATATCACATTAAGTGATGAGTACTTGTAATTACCATCTATGGAGGTAGCCATGATGGTTGATATCACAATGAGGTGATAAGCTCTTTTCATGGATTGAGCCATGTTGATTAACATCACTATGAGGTATTACACAGATGGAAGTATTCCTCTCTAGCTAAGAGGGAGTGTTGATTTCTACATTCAACCACATGAGAAAGACTTCCAAATATCTAATGAATATTAAATTTAAATGTAGCTTAAGAGCTATTTAAATTTACCTAATCGATTTTCTTAAAGAGGCACTTTAATGCATATGTAAGAGATTATATAAAAAAAGACATAATAAATAACTATTATTTATTGGGGCCGACTTTTATTGGAATTCACACCTCCTTAAGAAGGAATCCTTTCTCTTGAAGCTGACATCTCTTCATGAAGGGGTGTGAATAGGATATATAGATGATATCCTTCATTGTGTAAATCATAAATTTCACTCAATATTTGTTTAAGAAGAATACACACCATTGCAGAAATTTTGTCATTTGTCTTAGCAGATTGATTGAAGATATTCTTTGTATCTTTTCATCTAGGAGAGGTGTTGTTAATTGCATGATATAGGCATTACTTTGTGCCAAGTTGTAAGCAGATTTCTACACCTAATTATTCAATATATAGGAGATATATTGGCTAGGTTTTTCTCCCTCAATTTGGAGGGTTTTCCCAGGGTATTGGTTGTGTTATTGTATTGAATTTTTAAATTGTTTTTGCTTTCTAATCTGATCACCTAAAATCTACAATTCTTGGGTTTATGGGGGTTTTGGTCTGCATATTTAGCCCTAAATTCCTAACTTTAATCCTAAAAAAGAGAAAATTAGATTCATTCCTTTCTAGTTACAAATGCAATCTTTACCCTTAGAATATAGGGAGCCAGTTATTGTTGAAATTTTAGCTAATCATCTTGGCTCTTTCCTAAAGCATGATCTAGAATTTTTCACAAATCCAGAGTTACTAGTTAGGGTTTGTGTTTTGATGGATATGTTGAAAGTTCTACCTAAAAGTGTTAGAATTTTATCAAACTATGGTGTGTATAATCAAGATTTATTCTATGAAAATTGCTCAAATATTTGTAAGGAATGCCATATCTTGGGTCATCCTACTTATTCTTGTAAAGGATTAAAGGTTCAAGATAACAAGTTCAAGAATGCAAATTCTAATTTTGTTTCTCAAACAATAAATTCATTTCAAGATCCCATACAAGAGCTTCCAAAAGAGAGTTTTGTGAACATTGATATGTTGAGGGTTATTTCAAATGGAAATAATAAAGGAAAGGGTAAAATGTATACTCCCAGTATCTTTTTTGATATTCCATCAAGTTTAGGTTCACATCTAAACCATCAGGATCAAATTTGTGCTGAGGAGCGAAACCCTCTTCTTCCATAAGGTGTACTTGGATCTAATACAAATTTTGTTGTTTTCTAAAAAAATAGAATAATGGTTTCTTCTTTTGAGCCTTTGAGAAGAGTTTTGGATAAAGGAAAAGTTTGCATAACTTTTCAACATGTAATTATTAAAGGAAAGTATGCAGAGTTATAGTTTTTTGTAAATTCTAAAGCTTTAAATTTATATATTCCCTTGGTTTTCCATCTCTCAATTCAACAAGTCTATAGTATTTCTTCTACATTACTATGGGGAAGTTCTGTTTCTATGCATAATACAAAAAATTGTTCAAAAAATTAGACAAATAAATTGGATGGTTTAGAATCTAAGGATTTTTAGTCTTCTATAAATATGGGAAATTTGGAGGGTTTTGATGAGAATTTTATCTCTATGGTTGGCTCTACTACTATTGATGAAATAGGTGAGGAGGTGTTAACTCCAAATATTGTATTAGATTTCGTAGATGAAGGATTCAAATCTAATTTTGATATGTCAAGACTAGAAGAGTATGATAATTTGTCTAAATTGGATGCTTCGTCAGCTGAATAGACAAATGATAGTAAACATATTGAAGTAGGAAGTAAGGATATTGAGTTTTCTCAAATTTTATCAATAAAAAAGACTCCTTTTTTGTCCCCTCCTACTCAGAAGTCTCTTGGTAAACATGGTAGAAAATCAAACACAGTAAAGTTATAGGAGGAAATTGCTTCAGGTAGGCAGTCAACTTTAGATGGAAGTATAAAAAAATAATTGAGGGGAGCCTCTAGTTGTCTGAATATGAAATGAGGATTATATCTTGGAATGTTAGGGGCATCAATGCCCATAGAAAGCAGGCCCACATTAAGCATAAAATTGATGCTTCTAGGGAAGATATTATTCTCCTACAAGAAACAAAGCTATCAGAACAATCATATGAAGTGGTATTAAGCAAATGGGTCGGTTGGAAATCATCTTAGCCAGTGTCACAAGGGGCTTCTGGGGGGATGGTCATTTTTTGGAAACCTCAATCTCTATCATTGGAAGTTATTAAAACTAAGCATCATTGGCAGTTAATGAAGGTAGTACAATTTGATCTCCAATTTAATATGTTAAACATCCATGCACCTAATGCTACAAGTGGGAAAAAGCTTTTGTGGGATGACTTATCTCAAATATTGGATCAGTTTGGGGCGGAGAAAGTGATTTTAATGGGCAATTTCAAAGCAATTCTATCAATGAAATATAAAAAGGGGGGAATCATTCCTCCTCAAAAAATATTTGAGGATTTCAATTCTTTCATCCTTAACAATGCTTTAATCGATATAAAACTAGGAAATTTGGAAATTACACCTGGACAAATATACGTAAAGAGTTTTTGCAAATTGTTGTGCATTTGGATATGGAATTGGTTTCCTCTAATTGGATCACTCAAAATATTACTTTTCTATCAGAAATTCTTCCTTGGATAGGCTCAAACCACTTTATGTTGTCTCTTTCTATTCAAAAGAAAAAGGTGAACTCAATTTCAAAAGCATCTTTCAAATTTGAAAAGATGTGGTTTCTTCATCCTTAGTTTTTGGATCTTTTAAATCAGTGGTGGTGTCAAGCTCCTTTAGTAGATGGAACCTTTATGTCTAGATTCTTTTGTAAATTAAAGCATATAAAGGGAAGAATAAAGCATTGGAATATTTTTGTTTTTAAGAATATTTTTCAGTAAAAGGAAGAAATGTTAAATTAATTATCTTTGGTAAATTCAGAAATTATAGTTCAGGGTCTTACTCCACAATATTTTGATCTTCAAAAGAAGCTACAAGAAGAATGGGTAGAGCTATCAATTCGGGAGGAAATATATTGGTGTCAAAAATCAAGAGAGATGTGGCTCAAAGAGGGTGACAAAAACATCAAGTTTTTTCATAGATCTGCTCAAATAAAAAGAGTGAAGAACTCATATTTTTTAATTAATGATAGTGTTACAGGTGAAATATTATCAAAAGAAGAGGACATTCAAAAGGAAGGGGTAAAATATTATTCAAATCTTCTTTCTGCACTAGTAGGAACAACAAATCAATAGTTAATTGTGAGAGATGAGATGTTGCAAAACATTCCCACTTTAGTTTCAACTCAAGATAATGAAAATTTGATGAAACCATTCAATTTAGAAGAAATTAGACAAGTAGTCTTCTCAATTTCTATAGATAAATCACTAGGTCCAGATGGTTTCACCTCCATATTTTTTCAAAAATGTTGGGAGTTCATTGGATTTGATTTATTGAAATCTTTGCAAGAATCTAAAAGTTTAGGGTCTATGTTAAAACAATTCAATGTAACTCATATTGCTTTGATCCCTAAGGTAAATAAACCCTCTTATTTCTTAGATTTTAGACTCATATCTCTTTGTAGCACTATATATAAAATCTTCACAAAAGCAATTTACTTGAGATTGTTCAAGATTATCCCTCATATAATCTCCAAGGAACTGGGGGGTTTTGTTCCAGGAAGAGAAACAACAAAAGGTGTTATAGTAACCCATGAAGTCTTGCACTCTGTGACTTATTTTTCTATACCAACTTTTACTATCAAGTTAGACATTATGAAAGCTTATGACAAGGTGGATTTGGAATTTTTGTTGTAGCTATTGAAAAAATTTGGTTTTCATGAAAAATGGTGTAAGTGGATCTACTCTTGTATGTCAAGAGCAATGTTCTCTATAATAATAAATGGAAATCCTTTGGGTTTTTTAAGTCTTCTCAAGGAGTGAGGCAAGGGGATCCATTATCTCCCTTTTTATTCATCATAATTACAGAGAACTAAAGCAGATCAGTCAAGAGAGCGCATTTGGATGATCAATAGAAAGGTATTAAATTGCCATTAACCAATCTATCAATAAATCATTCTTTATTTGCAGATGATACCATTTTATTTGGTAGGTCATATTTACAAGAATCAAGACAAATTAAACAAGTTTTACAAAGGTACTCTCTAGCTTTGAGACAAATGGTTAACTCAAGCAAGTCAAAGATTTATATATTTTACATAGATGTAGGGTTAAAGGACAAGATTATACAAATTATGGGGTTTCAAGCCTCAATTTTTCCATGTAAATATTTAGGAATACCTTTTCTTGTAGGAAAAAATATAGTGAATTATTGGGACAAAATTATTTAGATTATTTAGATCAAGAGTTACAACTCGGAAAAGGAGATGGCTATCCATAGTTGGTAGAATTATGTTGATTAAATTAGTTTTATCGTCAATCCCAAATTATTTTATGGCAGTCCTATAAGCCCCAAGGCTAGTTATTACAGAGATATAAAAGTTAATAAAATCTTTTCTTTGGAAGGGAAATATGGACACAAAAAGAAAAATACCTCTAATATCACTACAAAATATTTGTAAAGAAAAACTAAAAGGACAGGCAGGGGTTCATAATATGTTGGCAAGAAATATTGCTTTAGGATAAAAATTGGTATGACACATGTATACAAGACCACATGTAAAATGGTGTAAAATTATGCAAAGTAAGTATCTCGACAATACAAATCCAACTCGTATTCTCATTATATTTAATCCCCCACAAGGTTTTGTCATATGGAACTTCTTGGTAAATTGCAGAAGGTTAATAGTTAGTTATCTCACTTAGGAAGTTCACAATAGTGAGTCTGTAAACTTTTGGCAATATTCATGGAATGGATTACCACCATTAAATAAGATATACAATTTTCAATCTACAATTGAGTATACTTCTAATAATCGGGGATTAAAATTGAAACATTACATTTAGGATTTAGATGGGTTAACAGGGGCAGTAACATGAAAAATTCTACCTTTTTCAAAAATTTCCTTAGATCAACAGGAGAATTTGTCCAAGGTTATAAGATGTAGAATGGTTTTCATTAATAGAGGGGTTGATAAGTTGATTTGGGCCCCTTCAAATTTAGGTAATTATACAGTAAAACTGGGGTCCAAAGCTGCTATGTTGGACCAAGAATAGTGGAGTAAACAAAGAGCTTTGTCATTTTGCTAGAATTCAATGGTTTTTCCCAAGGTAGGGTATTTATCATGGTTGGCATTAAAGCATATGGTATTAACAAGTGAGAGGCTGGTTAAACTTGGAATTTCAACTCCTTTCAATTGTGTGTTGTGTGAAGAAACATTAGAAGATACAAATCATTTATTTTTTAAATGTTCATTTGCATAGCCTTGTTGGAAATTTGTAGAAGCTAAGTTAGGATGGAGCTCCACTCTACCAAACAAGCTTTGGGATATGTTCATGTCTTGGCCTACTTTATATAAAACATCCCTTTTTGAAAGCTTATGGAAAATAATTCCTTCTTCCATTGTTTGGGGAATTTGGTGGAAAAGAAAAAAGGATTTTCTAGAAAGAAAAATTTAGTATAGTCTCAGTATTGGAAAAGTTAGAAAAAAATATTTGTGAAATAGCTAATGCATATGTGCAAAATATAAAACATGTTGGTTCTGCCTTTACAGATTGGGATGCAAAGAAAATGAAAGAATGGTCGTCACTAGTGTTACTATTCAAAGGAAGTCTATTTGTTCCTAGAAATGTTAAAATTGACAAAAAAAAGTGGTTTGGGAGACTCCTCCAAAGGGTTATACCAAGCTAAATTTTGATGGTGCATCATGGGGTAACCCTAGATTGTCAAGGGCCGGTGCAGTATTAAGAGATCATGAGGGTTCAGTAGTAAAAGAAATGTCAATATCACTACCAAATAGAACAAATAATCAAGAAGAGGTGCATTCCATTCTTCATGGATTGATTCTAGCAGAGCATTGTAAATTTTCCAAAGTGATAATTAAGGGGATTCCTAGCTTGTGATAAATTCCTATGAAGAAAAAGGTTTAAATAACTGACAATTAAATTATGTATTGAAGTAGGTTTATGTTATGTTAGAGAATCTTGACAGTTTTCATATTAACCATGCTTTTAGGGAAGCAAACCAAGTTGAAGATGGGCTAGATAATACAGGGTGTGACCAAGATCAAGATGTTAAGGAATGTGGGGAATGACCTAATTGTTTTTCGATCAATATACAGGATATAATTAGAGTGGAGAAAGACAAAATCAATAATTCTATTTAACGACTGTCTCAAAAAAATGAGTTTTCAAAGTAGTAAATACTAGACCACTGCTAATTTATTTACAACAATAGTAAGAGTGAGGGCAAAAAGTTTGTGAAAGGTGGCTATTTTCAACACACAAAGTAATTGAGTATATTTGTAAAAGTGAAGTTTCATGTGTTTGTAGAAGGAGAAACAGGTTAGTGGTGGTCTAGTTTTAGGGATTTCTGATTGTTTTGTTTAATGTGCATGCGTTTTTTGATATCATTCAAAAGCTAATATTTCTTTTCAAAGATTTGACAGGGATAACATGAAGATGTTGTTTATTATGTCACCAAATGGAGAGTAATGGATCATCATGATTGTTTAATTTTAATCAAGGAAAAGTACAAATATACATATTAATATTGTGATCAGAGGCAATCTTTCAAATTCATGCAGATTTAAGGCAAGTACAAATTGAACATTAGTAAAAGGTGCATTATTTTCCACTTGGAAAGAATATGAAGAACAAAGGAAATAATTTCAAGAAGTGTCGATTATATTAAAATATAAAAATCTTGCTTCAAGCCCAAGAAGCTCAAAACATCATGAGTTATAGAAAAAATTTGCATTTCTCATTTATGATGGCATTTTCCAAGACATGGTATGTCCTTGGGTCTTTAAAAAGGCATCTTTGGTTTCTATTAAAACATATTTTGGTTAAGAGATGGTTTCTAAGGAGACGAAGACATATTTTGTTTCTTGCTCAATTTTTTTCCTAGTATTCGCTGGTTTTTCTTATGTATAGGTGGAAAAATTTTAAATTTAGACTCTATGAATTTTGGTGGGACTAATTTTGTTTGCTGATTTAGTTTTTAGTGTTGGCTTCTTGACGTTGTAGGGTGTGAGGGAATTTAAAATAAAAAGTAAAACAGGCTTTGTTTCAAATGGCTAAGGAATATAACACAAATAATTTTAGAGTTCCATTGAAAATAAAGAAGAATGAAATCCCATTCTCAGAGGAGGTAACGAAAGAGGAATTGTCACAAGTTTTCAATATTACTTGTCCAAGAATTGTAGGTTGCATAAAATTTGTGATAGGTGTGGAGATAGTTTAGCTAGACTCTCCCAGACTCTTATTTCCTACTAATTTTCTTTCAATATTTTTGTCAAATGCAATGGATTTCCTACAATCTTTTGTGGCTTTGAGGATAGTGTAGGAAGTGTCAGTCCTTCCAAATTCTATGAATGAAAATGATCTTTTAGACGTAGTTCAAAAATATAATTTGGATTTGGGGGAAGTAAGTGTAGTAGGAATTTTTCCTAGAAGTTATCTCTAAGATAAGAAAGGTTTTGTTGTAGTGTATGGAGTAGTAAAAAAGGGATTAAGAGATGGAAATCCATGGTTGATGCTTCATATGATACAATTGCATTTTGAAGAACTGGGTCAGCAAATGATTGAAGAAATCAAAGAAAAATATTATGCCATCTCCTACATTTTGGGTCATCAGGACCACCATACAAGAAGACAAGCTACAATTCCTCATTTTTCCACTCCTGGAAACTTTGGAGAAGCTGGAGAAGAAGAGCAAGGTGATAATTTCATTGGCTTAAATGAAAATGTGGAAGATATGTTAGAGTGAAGAAGTAGAAGATTTGGTGTTTTGTGAAAATTTTTGGAATGTAAAAAATGTCATACATGGATGAAATATGTAAAGGATATGATGGCTATTTCATATTCTTAATATCAGATAGATGCAACACATATTTTCATATGAATGGATATATGCAAAATATCTAATGTAGCTTTCTTACTAGTACTATAATTCTGGTATTTTATAATTTTATTTGTATAAATAATATAAATACCTAGGCTTATGCCTTTTGCTGATAAAAATAATAATTTTAAGGAACATTTTGAAAGATCTTTGACTATATTTTACTTACACCTCCATATTGAAATCATTTAATTAAAATAACTCTATAGATATCAAATACACATTTATACACAAAAAATTTAATCTTTAATTATAATCACAATAGATATATATGTATACATATATATTTAATTTTAGACATACTATTGTCAAAATACATTATGGAACAAAGTATCTAAAGGAAGTGAACATAACCATATATATATATATATATATATATATATATATATATATATATATATATATCGAACCCAAAACAACGCATAGCTAAATAAAGCACAATACCAAATTTATTACAATGAATGGCAGCTACAATGAATTCCCAATACCAAATATATGTTCATCGATAGTACAATAAACTACGAACTTGACAACTATAGAGAAAGGTTTTTTAAGCATAAACTATAGCCTCTAACAATATGTCATCAACAAAAGAGGGAATACACCATCCAAGGAAGATAAACATTTGAATGCAGAACCAAGGCATATAAAGTCAGCAAATTAAAAGAGAATCAAATGCAAAATAGAACTGGTTCCAAAAAATTAATGAGACACCTCAACTATCTACAACCACCTTTATACACCAAGATAAATCTCCAAGATTGTTGCAAGAGAAAAATTTCTAAGAGACGTGACCCCTTTATGTCATTTAAAATAGGCACGATGCCCTTGAGGAGAATATCAATGATGCTAAAAGAACATTATGGGAGATAAACTCATCCTATACTAGAGGTGCACTAGAGAAGAATCCAACAATCTAAATACATACAACATGATACTAAAGGAAATCAAATTCCATGAGCAAGCTATAAATTGAATTCATTCAAGAAGAAATTCTAGTGACCATGAAATGTGTCAAAGGCAATTATAGCTGCAAATCGACTTCCTCATTGCATGTATGTAGTGATCTAAGGGGAGAAAAGTAAATGCCAAGCTTAGGAAATATCTTGGGTACACCAGGTATGATATAATATCAGGAACTAATAGCAACAATGAGGAAAATTGAAATGGTATAGACAAACCAATCTAGGGGAGATGATGCTAATGGGTAGACTCTGGTGATACAAAACATGAAAAGAACCTCTAGTGCAAGCAAATCAAACAACAAGAACCCTGAATTGTGTACAACATACAGTTGCAAGACTTACATACTAAAATCAAGGCTTACACAATAACAAAGAAAATTGAATTGGTTTCCTCACTAAAGCTAGTACCTTTAGCATAAATTTGAATGGCCTGTATAAAAGAATCAAATGGCTGAGATGATAAATTTGAAATTTATATATTTATATATATACCTATTGAAATCAAAAAATTTTCAAATACAATCATTCTCAACAAAATTGTAAGAGAAATATCTTTCACAAACAAAAATGAACAAATGATACAAGGGAAACAACGAAGCCAAGCTAGAGTCCTTCATTCGAACGTGGAGAAGACGTGCAAAAATGATCTCTTTTGCAGCGACAAATCTCTTCAACAAAACCTTGATCACAACTCCCAAAAATTCTCCACTTTGAAACAACAATATTCAATTCAAATCTATATTTTCATAGAAATATTTTGCAAAGCAACCCCACCCCATTGTTCGAGAAACCAAAACCAATTCCTAAAAAAAACCTTTTTCCTCAAAATTGATCCATATCAAAAACAAAGAGAGAGATTTTTTTTTTTGAAGGAAAAATCAAACAATAATCATCTAAAAAGTACATTTTTCCAATATGAAATCATATTGATCAAGTCGTGCATGTGCATGCATCCCGTTTTTTTCTATTTTAACTTTTTTTTTTAACCCAGTTCGAAATCTTATCTCATTGATTTATTTAAAATCATATTATCTTTCCATCTTTAAATAATTAACTCGGAAAATAATAGAATCATCCATTATTAATAAATATAATTTAAACATTACTCCCAACAACACAATTTAGTTTAATTATTTAATCATAACTCATTTACTTACTATTTAACCAATTTAATTTATTTAATTATTATTTTAAATTCCCACTTCATTTAAATTGCCTTGTAATTCAAATTTTAATTTAATTAGCTGATTACACAAGGTCATAAAATATTAGATTCACCACAAAAACAATAACACAATAAACAATGAAATCACATTATATCATGATTAAACGACTTACTCGAATGCCATGGAAAGCCAAAATGGAGGGACACTACAAATCTACTCATATCTAGACATTTCTCGCTTACTCCTTATCCTTATAACCATATATAAATAAGAAGAGAAAATAGTTCTACCAAGAATCACTACACTTTTAAAGACTTATCTTGTTGAATCGACAAATTTATCTATGTATGCATCTGGTGGATTGTCTCACAATAGGACTTGTTGATTGATGATTCAAAAGAAAGTTTGTACCCCCAATTCAAAATCCAAAGAAAAAAATTATTCCCCAAAACAATTCTTGCAAACCAAGTTTTATTTTCAAAATCCAAAAAGCAATCCCCCTCCGTAATCTCCCAAAAAATGATAATTATTTTAAACCAAGGGGAGTAGTTAATTTTTGAACACAAAAATCAGATAAAAATCTCACACAATAACAATTTTATATCCTATACATAGTTTGAAGTCACGCATGTGCTCCGAAAAAATATTTTTCTATATTTTTAGTTGTCTTTACTATTTATCCATCATCTCCTTCCAATTTAATATTTTATTTCATATTATAATATTTTACCACATTTTATTTATTGTAATCCATCATTAATAATAAATATGTTTATATTGAGTTTTCAAATTAAATTTTAACTTAGTAATTTAATTTAATAAATTAATTAACCAAGCACATCTTATATATCTATTTATCAAGATGATTTATTTGATAATTTATTTAATCCACCAATTAATCAAACAACATTATTAAATAAATTTAATTTAACAACTAAATATCAATAATAATCACCTAAGCATAAACAAGGTCAAAACAAGAACAATTGATCATGAGCAACATACAAGACTGATGGGGTGACCAACTAGATACTCACCCTCTTCGAGGATGATGGCAAGGTTAGGGGACCTTATGTTATCTTCGTTTCAACAATTTCCATTGGGCTTAAGGCATGCTCAAACCTGTCAATTTAGGTGGAGTTGATGCCTGGTACCTGCAACCTACATCAAACAAAATGGTTGAACATATATATATATATATATATAATCATATAGTCAGATACACTGTGAAAGGATATCATAGCATAACAGGGTACTCATGAATGAGTAATGCAACATTTCCCCTTTCTACAAGACACCTCAAAAAGATAATCACTCAGTAATCACATAATAGTCATGATATACAACATCAATTATTTACCAACATTAACAAATACCTTTGATTATCCATGAGATCCAACCTTCATCTCCAAGTTCCAAGTCAAACTACCTACACATTCATGGTGAGAATGGAGGGGCACTACAAATAGGAGCTTGTGAGTCATATTTCATCATCATATTGTGAATTGTTCTCATTGGAGATATATGGAGGTTTTACTCCTCAAAGTGGCTTGTTATTCTTAGTTATTATAAATTATTTGCAACATATTTCATATCACATTCCTCTATTGAGCAGGTTATTTCATTACAAGTGGTATCAAAGCATGATCTTGGCACCATTACGACAAGGCACTTTTTTCAATTTTTGATGTTATTTTGTGAAACCCATATCTCCTAGATTTTGGTAAATTTTTGTTTTATTTTAAAGTATTTTTGAAGGATATTTTTAAGAAGCTACAGTATATATTTCAGAAGAATTGGTGTAGAATTGAGTGAGTTATTCTAGAATTAGGGTTTCTACCCAGTTTATTTAGAAAGCACATATCTCCCACATATTGACAAATTAACTCTTGATTTTTTGTGGGTTTTTTTAGAAATAGATAAATTTAAGTAGAAATAATTGATCTATTGGGAAATTGGGTTTTTTAAAAAATTAACTCTCAAGGTTGCAAATCACCCAATTTTGAGGAGATTTTTCTATTGGAGTGCAACCTAGTTCCTAGTAAGTCACAATGAACTTTTCAAATAATTTTGAATTTTTTATGTGTTTTATTGAAAAATTATTTCTACCATCATGATGTAGCCTACAACAAGAGGAAAAAATAATTCTACTACACTGAGGAAATCTTCAGAGAATGAGGGAGTAGAAAATGAGGATTTAAACCCTACGGATCAAATACATAAAGCCAAGAGTGATATTTCATCTTTAGAGAAGAATATTATGGAAGAAATGAGTGAATTGAAATCATTTATTCAAGGTATGTGGTGTAAGGGTTAATATTCACCTCATAAGGTGGAAGATAATGCTTTTTTGGACATGAATTCCTTGGAATTGACTTGGGTTTCAAGAAGGATCCATCCTTTAATAATCATATTCCAAGGAAATTGATACCTAATTTGGATATGATAAAGTTTTATGGAAAGGATCCAACCAATTGGCTATGCCAAATGGAGTAGTTCTTTGATATTCATAATGTTCCTAGTCAAAAAAAGGTGGCTATGACATCATTATACCTAGAACCAAATCAATTTATTTGGTATCATTGGATATGTGATGAGAAGAGAAAATATGGTTGTGTGCTCACGTGATCAATTTTTCAAGAAGAACTTACTACCCATTATGGAGATAACTTTATCGATAGCTACTTTGGCCAACTCACTAAATTAAAGAAAATAGGCATGGTCAAGGATTATATTCAACAATTTTAAACCCTTTCTCTAAGAGTCAAGAACTTGGAGGAAGAGAACATGAAGGAACTATTTCTAGTGGGTTTAAAGGATCACATAAAATATGAAGTACGATTTTCCAAACCATAATCCTTATTGCAAGCAATAGTAATGGAAAGACAAGTGGAGGAGAATTATTTGGCTAGTAGGAGACAAGGGAATATAAATTTCAGCGAAAGGATATCTCTTACACATTCACTACCACAACCTACTAGGTTGACTCCACAAAAAATTGAGGAGAAGAGAGAAAAAGGGCTATGTTTCAATTATGATAGAAAATAAAGTCAAGGGAATAGATGTAGTGAAATATATTTTTTTATATTGAAGGACCAAGTGAGGAAGAAGAGGAGGAACCATTATTAGAGGGTGATAGGGATTTAGATGATGAATCGCATGATTCCCAACCAATCATTTCTTTTCATTCACTCTCTAGTTTTAGTGCCCCACAAACTCTCAAGGTAGTTGGGTTCTTAAAGAATTGAAAAGTAAATGTGTTGATTAACTTAGGTATTACTCATAATTTCACCAACAAAAAGTTGGTTACACATCTAAATTGTTTTATATATCTATCTCTAGAATTTTAGGTCTTGATTGTAGGTGGTGGTACTATTAGTTGTTCTAGAAAGTTTCATATCATTAATGTATCCATGGGAGATTATCACCTTGATATACCAATGTATGTTATCTCCATGGGTATGGTAGATATTGTTTTGGGAGTACAATTCCTTACTAATTTGGGAATAATTGAGATGATATTTCAAGAGTTATTCATGAGATTTCAATCAAACTGAAAGACAATAGAGCTAAGAGGGTTGAAGGAAAAATTCCCACAAATAGTTAGATCTCATCAAATGAATAAGTTTCTTAAGAAATGATTTGATGGATTTGTGGCCTAGTTGTGTTCATTAAAAGTATCTCAATCTAGTGCTCCTACCCATCTAGATTTATAAGAAATTATTGAGCATCACTCAATGGTTTTTGGAGATATGCCTAAAGGTCTTCCTCCTAAGAGGGATCATGATCATGCCATACAACTAGTACTAGGGATCCAATCCCCCAACATCAGGCCTTTTCGATAACCACATATTAAAAAAGGTGAGATAAAATATTATTGAGGAGATGTTAGATGCATGAATTATCAGACATAGCCAAAGTACTTATTCCCTACCTATTGTGATGGTGTGAAAGAAGGATGATACTTGGTGTATGTGTCTAGACTATAGAGTGCTAAAATTTTACACCATCAAAGATAAGTTTCATATTCTTGTTATTGATGATTTGCTAGATGAATTGAATGGAGCTATGTATTTTACAAAGTTAGATCTTAGATCCAGCTATCACCAAATTTGAATTGAGGAAGATATTTGTAAGATAGAATTTAGGACTCATGAGGGTCATTATGAGTTTTTAGTGATGTCATTTTGTCTTACTGATGCTCCATCTATATTTCAATTTTTTATGAATTCCATATTTAAAAATTTCTTGAGGAAGTTTGTATTAGTGTTTTTGATGATACAATGATTTATAGAAAGACATTGGAAGAACACTTGAAACATGTAGATCAAGTATTACAAGTTCTCAAAGAGCATAAAATCTATGCTAAGCAATCCAAGTGTGTTTTTGGTCTTAACGAGGTGGAGTACTTGGGACACATCATTTCACATAAAAGAGTAAAGGTGGATCCTAACAAAATTAAGGCTATAATGGAATGCTTATTCCCAAAAACATTAAGAAAATTACTAATAAAATTAAGGCTATCATGGAATGGCCTATTCCCAAAAAAATTAAGAAATTGAGGGGTTTCTTGGGATTGGTTGGATACTGTAAAAGATTTATGAAGAATTATGGTTGTATAGAAAAAATCCTCACAACTTTATTGAAGGACTCATTTCATTGGAATGAATCTGCTAATTCAACATTTGAAATGTTAAAGGAGGCTATGTGCACAACTCCATTTCTTGCTACTCCCGATTTCACAAAGGATTTTATGGTGAAATGTAATACTTTAGGAAATGGTATAGGTGCAGTTCTCATGTAGGAGGGTCGGCCCATTACTTTTGAGAGACTTAAATTAAAGGGTAAGAATCAACTCAAACCTATTTATGAAAAGGAAATTCTAGCTATTCTTCATGCAATAAAATAATGGAGGCCTTATCTAATTAGTAGAAACTTCAAGGTTAAGATAGATCATGATAGCCTCAAATATTTTTTGGAACAAATATTATCTTCTGTAGAACAACAAAAATGGGTTACTAAGATGTTGGGATATGATTTTGAGATTGTATATAAGAAAGAGAAGGAAAATATTGTGGTAGATGCACTATCAAGGAAGGATGAGAAGGATGAATCTTTCTTGCATTCACTTTTAATATTACAAGAATATTGGGTGGAAGAAGCCAAAGAAGAGTGGAAAAATGATGTGGATAATACTAATCTCATTCAAAAATTGTAGAATGACCTTAATAGTTTAGATGATTTTTTTTGGAAGGGAGATACTCTATGGTATAAAGAGTGATTGTATATTTTTCTATAATTCCTCTCTCAAAAAAAAATCTCATAAAGCTACATGAGTCTCAAGTGGGTGGTCATTTAGTATTTTTGAAGACATATCATTGGGCCAAGAAAGACTTCTTTTGGGAAGGCCTAAAAGGAGATGTTCAAAACATTTGTGGCAGAATGTTTGGTTTGTCAATGAAATAAAGGGGAGACAATTAAGACACTTGGTCTCTTGCAACCCTTAGTTATTTCTAGCTATAATTGGGAAGAGGTCTCCATGGACTTCATTACAAGGCTTCCAAGATCTAATGGTAAGAGTGTCATCATGGCAGTAGTGGATCGCCTCACTAAATATGCACATTTTATTGTATTATCACATCCTTTTATAACAAGTATAGTGGAAAAGGAATTTTTGGAGAATATTAAAAAGCTACATGGTATCCCTAAGGTAATTGTTAGTGACCATGATCCTATCTTTTCTAGTAACTTTTGGATGGATTTATTCAAATGTTTGGATACTAAATTCAGTCACAGTTCTTCATACCATCCATAATCTGATGGGAAAATAGAGGCTGTTAATAAGTTTTTAGAATGATATCTATATTGTTTCACTTCATATAAATAATCTTAATGGGTATATTGGCTTCCACTTGCAAAATGGTGGTATAACACTTCCTTCCACAGTTCATCAAAAATGTCTCCATTTATGAAATTGTATGGATATCATCCTCATTCCATCACATCATCATTGAAGGTGTCACCAAGAGTTCATGTTGTTGAGGATCACATGATTCATCAAGAAGTACTTTCAAGACTTAAAGAGAATCTATCCATGGCACAAAATTGAATGAAGCAGCAGGAAAACCAAGACCGTAGTGAAATAAGTTTTAATGTTGGGGATTGGGTTTTCTTGAGATGGGTATGTGTAGGATCATCATGGAAAAAATAGGCCCTTAAGTGGCAAAAAATTCAGAAAAATCAGAGTTAGGCAACTTGACATAAAAAATTGAATAAGTTATCTATATTATTTCAAAAATACGTAAGAATAAAATTTGTAGAAAATTGAATGTAGTTTCTAAATTACTAGGTTTATTTACAAAAAAATAAAATCTATTTGGTGAAAATTTAAAATTTCAATACAGTAGTACTTAAATTTCAAGGAA
The DNA here is from genome assembly GCA_007115665.2 of Sequoiadendron giganteum. Taxonomy (NCBI): domain Eukaryota; kingdom Viridiplantae; phylum Streptophyta; class Pinopsida; order Cupressales; family Cupressaceae; genus Sequoiadendron; species Sequoiadendron giganteum. The sequence continues at coordinate 492,843,035 of CM021108.1, read as the reverse complement.
AAATAAGAAGTAGGTGTCTGTCTGACCACCCTAACCACATTAAAATGATAATATTTTTTTATAATATTTTAGATATAAGTAGAGGACTCATGTCTCGATGTGATGCATATTTGTTTGTAATTTTTTTCCAAGTAAATAATTAATTATAATTTTTTTATGAAAATTTTTATAATATATAAAGACTTGTATGTCTGACCACCTTAACTTGGTAAAAAATTCATGAAATTCAATTTTTTCTTTTTTAATCTTATAGTATGCGAAGCATAGAATGTGACGCATGTTTTGGATTCAAAAAATATGATACCGTTTGAAAGCTATAGATGTTTTTCAATCAACCTAAAAATCAGGACTTTTGTTGTAGTTTAATAGAAAATGAATAACAATTATTTATTAAATTCAAAGTAAAGCATAATTTATATTGGTGGAAAGCTGAGAATCTCCTTTAAAAACCCTTTTCGTTTCATCAATTTTGGGTAAAAAACGAGTCATCAGCCACATACCCATCATATTGCACTTTTTGGCCCATCATGATCTTGCACATACCCAGATTGCAACCTTACAAACAAATTCCACTAAAGCAATAGTAAAAGAATAACAAGTTGTCTCCAAAATATTATGATCCATATCAAATCATGCAGAAGATAGGTAGTGTTTCCTACAAGCTTGAATATCCATCAACAACAAAGAAACATCTAGCTTTTCATGTTTCTTGTTTGAAGAAGGTAATTGGGAATAACATTCTTAAGACAATATTATCAGAGCTTGATGAAGAAGGAAGAATTATATTGGAACTAGAATGTATTCTTAAAAAATGCACAAAGAAGATAAAGACTAGAACACTCACTTAGTATCTCATCCAATGGAGTAATTTACCAATTGAATATGCCACATGGGATAGTGATGAGTTCATTCAAAAGCATTCAAAATTTCCTAGCATTGAGGAAAATTCTTATTTGAAGAGGGGGGCATGCTATGCCCTTAATATTAAAGTACATCAGGTTATGAATAGTCATCTTATGGCTATCTTAACTCCTAATTAATTCATATTATCAATATTATATTATTATTTAATGGATTAGGTTAGCCTAGGGGTTATATAGGGTTATCTAAGTCAGCCTAGGTGATATCCTAAGCATAAATAGGTATAAGTAGGAGGTTGCGAGTCTTATTTCATTATCATATTGTGAATTGTGTTCTCATTGGAGATATTTGGAGGTTTTCCCCCTTAAAGTGGCTTGTTCATCTTAGTTATTATCAATTATTTTTAGCATATTTCATATCATTTTCTTCTATTTTCCAATTTATTTCATTATAGAAACACCATATTTACGTGGAAAACCTAAGGAGGGAAAAACCGTAGTGAGAATTAGCACATAATATAGCTTAATATCAACACTGATTACAAAGGGCACACTGTCGAAAGGCTCACTACCAAAGGCTCACTGCCTAGAAGAAAGAAAGGCTCAGTACTAGAATAGAAACTAAGATAGAGAAGAATGTTATAGTGAGAAATCCATCTCAATGAAATAGAAAATTCCACCATGACATCATCAACACCTTTGTAACTTTATTGAATATTGTAGACACCTTCTACTCACTGCATCTAATAATCTAACACATGAAAGGTTGCACTATACTTCACAAATTCACACCTTACAACTCTGAAATTTGGATCATTTTCATCACACACATCTAGCTTATCATCCCTCAACAACTCCACATATTTATACCATCTCCAACCTTGAAAACATTCTCCAAGGCTAGTTATGCACCTCAACCATGCAAATAAAAATTAGGTCAGCACCTAAACATTCTTATGGTGGAAAGGGATGAAGGTAGACCACAAAAAACCTTAATTTGGCTTAAATCCACTCATACATGCCACACCACACTTCCAAAAATATCGAAGTAACTCCATAATTAGTGTAAACACCGAAGGTCGACTGAACCCATGTAAACACCATTAAACAATTAAGTACATGCTTCCTTTGATCCAATAAAAACTCAAAAAAAAGGGTCATGTGAACATAATCTAGAATGTTCCACAAATAGCCTGAGATACAACAAATTTCACCTAAAGAATGTACACATCTAGTACACTCAAATAGTTCTACCATACATTACAACTCAAGAAACTAACTTTTGAAGCACCAAATCTCGAAAAAATTCAATTGAAGAAAGATACAAATTCTATCAGCACCCTTCAAGATCCACAAGACCTGAAATCGCTTTGCAGAGAAATGTGAAGCAAAACCATTTTTCCAAAACACCTCTACAATACACAATTCACACACTAGCGAATACAACTTCCTCTACACAACTATCCAACACACCAAATTTGAGATGTGACACCTTTGAACACCTCTTATCAATATATACAAATCACACAAGCAAATATTCAACATAGAAGAAATGTGGAGCGAAACCAAAATTCTACTCTACAACACACAATACCACTACAACACATTATTTCCTCTTTTTATTCAAATTTTCTCAAAAGAACTTGGAAACCAAGAAATAGAGACACATCCTAAACATATTTAGTAATTCATCATCACCACCAAGCCAATTGTAACATAGAAACTAAATCATACATCCATAGAAAGAAGCTTATCAAAGCAACACTAGAGGTTGACACTAGTAGCTTACTAATGACAAAACAGTGCAACGAATCAAAGCATCAACAAAGACAACGTCAACTCAATACCAACTCTTCATACTCTTGCAACAATCTCCTACTCATATAGTTGACACCAATGACAACACCAATTTTTTTTGACATCAATGACAACACCAAGTGTGCATACTTGTAATAATATCGCCCTTTGTCATTGATGGAAACACATGATGTGAAAAACCATCAACAACAAACACAACAAATTTGATCCTTAATATTCTACTCCATACCAACTCATTATCTTTTTTCTCTCTTACACAACTAGCTCATTACTCTCTCTCCATTTCTATCATTACTCTCTCTCCATTTCTATGAATCATTCTCCCCCTTTGACATCAATGGAAAACAAAAATAGGTTTGCATCTATCCCATTGATATCAAAGCAGCCTTGCACTTCTCTTCAAATTCCTTTCCTTTACTTCTTTGCATACTCCCCCTTAGGAGAACACACCATACTACATCAATTAGAAACCATTGTACAATGACAACAATCACTCATCCTAACTACAACAACCAATAATTCCACTACCTAATCCCCTTAAGAGGTAGCCACCAACATCATTCTAGACCAAAGAATAAATCTTGAGATCCACTAGCCTGATGCATCTCCTTATACGTATAGTTCAAATAAAGAGGGGAAATAACCCCCAAATTCTCCTAGAGATACTCAAAATTATCCTTAAGAAGAGCCTTAATAAATATATTAGCAACTTGGTCCTTTGTAGCCACATATTCAAGCTTCACTTCATTCTCTACAACCTTCTATCTCAAAAAGTGATACCGGATTGAGATATGCTTTGTCTTTGAATGCATTACCAAATCCTTTGATATATTGATAGCACTTGTATTATCACAAAAGATGGAAGTTTGTTCATCATATAGCACTCTGATATCCTTCAATGTTTGCCTCATACACAACACTTGTGTGTAGATTTTTTTTGATGCAATGTATTTTACCTCTGCAATAGATAGAGATGGAAAATCTTATTTCTTTCTTAGCCATGATACCAATCTACATCTGTGTAGGTACTCAAAGTAAAGTCAGTAACCTTTGGATACCATATACCATAATCTAGAGTGTCCTTCAAATATATGAATATACTCTTTATTGTTGTAACATGTGACTCTCTAGGATCTTCTTGAAATCTAGACACAAGAAAAATTACATGCATGATATCCAGTCTAGTAGCAGTTAGATATAGGAGTCCTCTAAACATTGATTTATACTTTCTCTAATCAGCCTTAGGAGATTCATAATTCTTTCTTAGCTTGCAACAAGAAACCATAGGGGTACATACTAGTTTAGAATTTTTCATTCCAAACTTTTTCAAAATATCCTTGACATACTTTGAGTGTGAAATGAAAATATCTTTATCTAGGTGATCCCACAATAATGGGTTGCACTTTTTGGCCAAACTTGATATTGAAATGAACATTTTGAATTGAATCTTCACTTTCTGACACCTATAGCTACTAAATTGTGAGGAATTTGAAGATGATGCAAGCTAGTGATTTTAATTTTTTTTTCTATAGATTCTAAATATGTTTTTTTTTTAATTTGTAATCAATTTGCATTTATTTTTTCATATCCTTAAATAACTAGTAACTATGATATCTAGCTCCATCATTTGGTTTCATAGTGTTTTATTAAATATTTTTTCTTAATTAAGTTTTGAATTCAAACCAATTACAGTTTAGACATAGTTTTACTGTGTAGCACATAACCTTTTTTGTCTGTATTGAAATTATTTTCTTTATGGATCAAGGACATCAATACAAGAGCATAAATATTTTCCATAATTTTTTTAGTGATCTAATATTTTCCACATGTGTGGAACAAAGAGCTCAATTTTTAGCTAAAAACCTACATTCACAAGAAATAAAAAATAAATATAATAATCAAATTAAATATATTTAAAATTATAATTTTTAGGAAGCTTATAATAAGGACTACATACTTACAAAACATACATTTTTAAATGAATTAATTTGATCCCCCAAAAGGTAAATCAAAAGTGGTTTTTCATCAGCATTTTGATAGGTGTGGAGGAGACTCCATTATAGGTATGGTTTAAAACTAGTGCTGTTCTATCAAAGGGGGTTTGATCTAAGGGTCTTTGATCAAACCCTCTTCAATGAAAACCCTTTAAATGAAACCTTTCAACGCTTAAATCATTATATTTTCTAAAAATATGTGATTTCAACAAAAATCAGGATGTCCTAGAAAGTGTAACTCACTATTGTGACAACGCCCATTTGTTTGATTGATTTGTAGCCCAAGGAAGAAATTCATCTCCCTAAATATTGAAATTTCAAATTATTTTTGTATCTCTTCTATAAATTTCTTACACATAGCTTCATTTCATCCAAAAATTATGTCATGAACATACACAACCACAATCAAGATTTCATCTTTTTCAAATTTGAAGTAAAGATTTCTATTTATGGTACCTTTATTGAATCCTTATTGTGGTAAGTACCTATCTAACCCTACATGCCAAGATCTGGGAGTTTTCTTAAGTCCATATAATTTATTCTTCAATCTATAGACCATATCCATTTTATCTATTAATTAAAATCCTTTTGGTTGTTCTATGTATACTTCTTCCAATTTTCCATTCAAGAAAGCTAACTTCACATCTATTTGATAAAATTTGAAATCCTTATGTGTTGAAAAAGCTAAAAACATCCTAATATATTCCATTCTTTCCACTAGAGTGTTGTGCTATTTTTCACACAGATTTCCCATTGGAGGCAAGGACCCTCTTTTTCTTTCTTTTCATTTTTGGTTTTGCCTTTTCCCCTTAAGGGATGAGCTTTTAAATTTTGGATTACTTAACCTTTGAGATTTCAATTATTAAATTTATATTTGGAGTGAATGTACTTTGCAATAGTTGACCTCATTTTTAACATCTGGAATCACCAAGTCCCTTAAACTGATCAAACAGCTCTAGGGTTTGGAGAATCCATAACCCTTTGGATTTCCTAAAAGTATGTCTTTTTAGAGATTTCATGCCTAGGCAAAATTCCTAAAGGTTTTCATTGCTAAATCCAAGACGCTTTAGATTCTCCAAAAACCTCATCTTCACAGATTCTATGACCATGCAAATTACCCAAAACTTGTGCTCTCGTTGAATCCAAACTCACTTGGATTTCTTGAAAACTTTATCTTCGCTAAATCCCTACTTTCATGGATTACCTGATATTGGTGGAGCTATCTTGTCACATCATTTATTGTGCTCTACGGTCATAATAGTTATTTTTCCTTGGTTTATATTTCTATTTGGAGTCTTTTGGCATCATTTTATTTTTCTATCTCAGTATTTTAAGTTTGATTTTTAAATCTAATCGACATCTTATGGTCATGATTTTAAGTTTTCTTTTTGAATCCTTCATGGAGTCCTTAAGCACATAACATATCCAAAGACTAACTTATCACAAAATCCTTCAATTCTTGGATTATCTAATTTAAGGTTTTCCATATAATCCATGCCTTTTTGAAAACTCTAAAGTTCTTCCTTTCATACATTCCATAAGCCTTTGAAATTCGAAAGTGTTGTCTTTCATGGAATCTGCGTGCCTTTAGGTTTTCAAAAGGATGTTGTTTCGTGGAATCTGTATGCCTTTGGATTTTCCAAAGGACGCTTTTCATAGAATTCGCGGAGGCTTGGATTCCTCAAAAATCCATGAGATGTTGAAATTCTCAAAATCCATGACATGTCTTAGAACCTAAAAGTTTTCTAGAATCTACCTTTGAGGATTTAGTGCTTGGTTTCTTGAGTCGAATGGTGAATAATAAAATTTTAAATATTTCCTATGAGATATGATAATGATGCAAACACTATTATGATGTAATAATTAATTTTTTAATGCATGTCAAATTATTATAGTATTTGGTCTTAACCAGATGTAGGTAGAGTCTAGCAAATCCAAGGCTGCTAAGGGAAAGACAACTAAACCAATGATAGAGGAGCTATCCAAGGTGGATAAAATGAAGTATGACTTTAAAGGAAGGTTCCCAAAGTTGAAGATAGATTCTTATTGGGGTGGATTTGGGGATACAAATATGGGACATGTTGACTATGAAGACTTCAAGTAGTGGATTGACAACTATGCTCCCACAAAGCTAGCTAGAAGGTTAGTGAAGATTGGATTGGCATAGGTAGTGGGATTTACTACATCAGTCCAATATCTAGAGTTCATTGTGGAATGTGCCAATAATTATGATTTAGATAAAAGAGTGATAGTGGTTCCTCAAAGTAGAATAATTGAAAATCTAATAGAGTAGACCTTAGTAGAGGCATTTGATATTGTTGCACACAAGAAATTGGTGAACTTTAATATTAACACAACAAGTAATTTTTACACTGATGACTTGGACTAGGCATTGGAAATTATAAATGATTTGTGGATTGATAAGCCTATGTCTAATTACTCCAAGCTACCAAAGTAGTTACACAGAAGTGATTTCAAGAAAGAGTATAATGATATGATCACTCTGCTTAGTAGAGTGATGGGTTTAGAGAGGGATTCAATGTTTGAAGAATATATGTTCTATGTGAGCCCAAATTGAGAAGGGAGTCAACTATCATTGGGATAGTCTGATTAGTGATAATTTTCATAAGAACTTGAGAGTTGTGCAAGATACTAAGAAGTTCACTATGACTTCTTATGTGGTATAAATTCTTGCAAGACATTACAAATGTAATGGTTTGATTTGTAAAGGTATAATTGGACAAGATAGATTATATGACATTTACCCTCAACTCCATCTATTTACATCAAACTAAAAGAGTGTGAATGATGCTTTTACTATGTATATCACAAGAACTTTGCAAGAATCATTACATGTAAGGATTTCAACTAATGTTATGGAGTTGATCAAGAAATATGGCTACTGATTCTTACAATTTCCAAAGTTTACATATATCAAGATCCAAGGAAATTCTAAGGTACCATATAGGTTCCTGAGATATCTAACTAATAAGTTGTTATTACTAGAAGTGACAAGGTAGTTATCTGATTTTGATTATATTTTGAAGGGCATGAATAATACTAGAGTTGGTGGGGAATTTCCCTTGATAATTGATGGTTATGAAGAATTTCCATCAATTCAAAGTGGCCAACATTCGAAGTAAAAATTGGCACATCTTAATATTCCCCTACATACTAACATGGATAATTTTGATCCATATGGAGTAGATTAGAAGATGACCTCTAGAGACTATAGGCATAAGGATAACATAGAAGATGATTAGGCTAATTGTAGAGATGAATTCGGGGGTCTTCAAGAGAAATTTCTCTAGGTTTTCCTTGAAAATGTTAAGGCTATATAAAGTTGTACAAGTCCCAGATCAAATTAAGGATGAGGATGAGGTAATAAAATATCATGACTACATGCAATTTCAAAATAATACTGTACCTCCTATAAACTAGGTTGAGGAAGTAATTGATTTGGAAGAGATTAATGCTCCTTTCATAAAGTAATCAAAAAAATGGGAAAAGCATAAAACCATAGAGATGGAAGCTAATGGGATAAAGACAACCTATTAGTTGATGGGGAATTTGGAATCTTAGTCTTCCTCAAAAGATACTTTAGAAAAGATAGAAGAGAATGCTCTTGTTGCTCTATAAGAAGGATTAGAAGAAGGACCATTAGTGACCAAAAGGAGAACTAGAGGTCAATCTAATGCTAAGGCTAAAGCAGGGGAATCCAAAAGGTATCCAATTCTAGAGAAGAGGAATCCTACTAAAGAATTCACTAAAGAAACATAAGGAGCTTCCCCTTCTAAGAGGAGGAGATTGGTCAGAGGAGGGAATAAGGGTGCTTCCCCTTCAAAGAAACAATAGAAAGATAAAGGAAGTGGTGAGAAGTCACAAGAAATTGAGGAAATAATTGATGTAGAGAGCTCTAGAGAGAGAACCCAAGTCTATACAAGGAATGCTTATCCTTGGACTAGGATACCTTTTACCAACTTAGAAAATATAGATAAAGTTGCTAAAGAGTTGGAGGAAACGATCCAAGAATCAAAATTTGACAAAAGGGAAGGTGTAGAGGAAATCACCATAGAGGACAATCCTATTGGTCTAAATCAATAATGAAGAAGATATAGAAACAAAAAATGTACCATTTGGGGATGTCTACAAGGAGAAGGAACCTGAAACTCCTAAGGCTGGAGATCTCTAGAATTTTTGAAAAAAATTTAATACTTGTTGAAGTGGAGGTTTGAAATGAATCTAAAAAGGAATAAATTAATGTTGAAGAAGGAAAGGATGAATCCAATAA